>KZ678653.1:0-32327 GCA_003019895.1 Coniella lustricola
AAAAAAAAAAAAAGGGGGAAAGAAAGAAAGAAAGAAAAAAGAATAGAGGTACATACAGCATGCATCGTCTGGCAATCACCGCAGTGGCAGTATTTTGACGCCAGGGGAGCTTCACGGCCAAGGACATATTGGATCTGGCCACACTGGCAGGAACCTTCCCATCTTACGGTGAAATTGGCGTCTGGTTTCTGGTAAGGGTGGTTTTGTTTCCAGGAGGCATCATCGGAGGGCAGGGAGGAGGAGGAGCCTGTTGTAGAGTTTTGGTCTTGTTGTTGTTGTTGGCTAGGTTCTTGAGATTGTTGGTCCTGAGCAAAGGGTACTGGTGTTGAAGTTGTCATGGTTGGCTTGACTGCGATTGATCTTATTTGTTCGGTACGGCACGGTACAATTCAAAGGTGTTGGAGGCGTTTGAGGGTTCTGGGAGCAGATGAAAGTGTAGATGTGAGAGGTATGTTTGATTGGAGGCTGTGTGAAATGACTGAACGATGACCCGCGGGAGAAATACGACGGCGAGGCCAATGACGTCAATTTTCGAGAAGCAGAAGTGACATGGCCATTCCACGTCGAATAGTGCGGCTGGTTTCTTTCATTATTTTTTTAACTTCTTTTTTTTTCCCCATTTAATGAAGATTTGGACTGGACTTCCCTTGGAAATTTCTGGCATTTCAAACGATCTTGGATGTGCTTGTAAAATGGCACGCTCGTTGTATTCCATGTCAACTTGTTGATGTCAATCTTGTTGTTCATTCTTTTGCGCTGCTGATTGGTCAAGGGATGGGAGGACGAGGCGTGTCGAGGCCCTCAATTCTACTATATGGAGTTCATTTTTGGGGGGTATCACAAAGCGAGGAGGCAAAAAGAAAAAAGAAATTGGAGAATAAGCACCCAGCGACTCCCTTGGTTTGCAAAATATATACTCTTCAAATTTTCCCAGACACGGAGACACACCGGATGAAGATGTTAGACAGAGAAGTATAACTTCTTTTTCTATTCGAATTTCGCATGGAATCTCAAATTAATGGACACTTCGTCAAAGATAACATCTTCAACAAGATGTGCGAGGTTCAAGGAGCAGCGTCATTGCTGTGTCGATGGTTCGAGTAAAAGTTGAACTTGCCGGGCTGGTACAAGTATCATTCTCCTGAGAACCTTGGTCAATCCAAAAGGATTCCCGATATGGACATACTCAGAATGTCTTCAGTTGCATGCTCTTTCGGGATGAGAGCATGCAAGAGAGAGCCGGGTGACAAGGAGACTTTTGACCGATTCAGGTTATGACCGAGGACGTAAGTCTATTGTGGCGAGCAAAGCGACAGCCGTCAACAATTCTCTGTAATGCTGTTGTGGTTCTCATCGCAGATGAACCTGGGCCAGTGACTTTGATCTAGAAAAGAATGCATTTTATATCCAAATAGAATTTTAGCTACCATTACTCTCTTAAGCCAGGGTATCCAAAAACATGTCGTCAGGTTTCCTTCCATCTCTCACCACTCCGTCCTTTCCACACCCTCCAAGCACCAATTAGAAAAACCTCCAACAAAAGAAACGAAACAACACCATCACACACACACACACGCGCGCGCTTTGCGTTTCTTACAAAGCAAACATGGCAACAGCCAATCCAGCAACGGCAACAAACGAGCCGGCAGCAACCTTCTTGGCCGAAGCACCGGCCGTGACAACAGCCGTGGTCGACGCACCCGCAGGAGACGAGCCGCCGGTAGCAGACGACTTGGCGGGGAGGGTGACGGTGCCGAGGCCGTTGGGGTACGAGGGCGCGGTGCCATTACCGGCGACGGGGTAAGGACCAGCGCCACCGGCGCTCACGGGAGAAGAACCGCTGGTGAAGGCGGGAGCCGTGGAGCTGATGACGGGGGTCACTGTCGGGAAGGACGAGGAGCCAGCGGCAGACGACGGGGTGGTGGTGGGAGGCGCAGCACCGGTCAGGGCATCGGCGCTGGACAGGGCGGTCACGTAGGACGAGACGACAGTCGAGCGGGCTGGGCAGTCGGTCACGGTGGCGGCGCACGAGGTGATGGTCACGTATTGCGTCGAGTAGACGGTGTCTGTCTCGGAGGCGGATGCAGAGGAGGCGGAGCCGGTGTCCTGCTTGCCTCCAGCGGCGCTGGTAGTGGTGGTGACAGCGGCAGCAGAGGAGGAGGTGGTGGACGTGGCGGCAGACGAGGCGACAATCTGAAAGGGGTTCGAGTACTGGAAGGTAGCGCCAGTCGAGTCTGCGTCGTACGTGATCTTGATGCCGTAGGTGGCGTCTGCGCCGAGGGAGCAGTCGACAGCCCAGGTGAAGGCGCCGAGGGAGTTGTCGACACCGCCTAAGGTGAGTGTGTTAGTTTATCCTTGTCGAGTATTGTCTGTTTTTCTTCTCTCTCTCTCTCTCTCTCTCTCTCTCTCTCTCTCTCTCTCTCTCTCTCTCTCTCACACACATATATATATATATATATCAAGAGTGTGTTGATGTCAAGACTGCTTCTTGCAAAGAGACAATTTAGGACTAGGCACAAAAACCACATACTAGCAAGAATGGGACCAAGCTGCAGGGTCGCAGGGGTAGCGCCCTCGAGCAACTGGATGGTCACCGTCGAAGGGTAGGTCGAGGTGTAGTCCCAGTTGATGACATAGTTGGCACAAGCAGGGACCTGCTCGTTGGTCAGGGGCGTCGTGATGGCATCGAAGCCAGCAGTCTGGGCCGAGACGGCCGAGGCGAGGGCCAGGAGGGCGAGGGCAGAAGTGCGGAAAGCCATTATATCGGATTTGGGGATTTATTATTAGGATTCTTTGATGGTTGGGTTTTGCAAGTCAGGCACCGTTATAAGCGAGAGAAACGGATGCGATTGTTGTTGATAGTTGTTGATAGTTGCGGTGGGCCAAAAAAAAAAAAGAGCGTGGGATATCTGGTCGAGATATTTAAAAAGAGTGACTTGGTTTATACGGTGGTGAGCACGCAGGAGGAAGAGAGGAAAAGAAGAAGGGAAAAAGAAAAAAAGAGAATCACGAGGTATGTAAAGAGGCGATGGAGAGGCGCAGCAACTTTTATTTAGCCTCACCTACCTACTGACTTACTCACATCACTCATTCCCACTCGCTCACTTTCCGTCTGCTCATCAATCACATCATCAAATTGGTCCAAACGCGAGAGAGAGAGAGAGGGAGAGGGAGAAGGGGAGTGGGACGGTCGGTCGGTCGGACCCTCGTCTCGATGCGCTGGGCGTTGGGCTTGAGGGGGGGGGGCTGACCCACTCAGCAGGCTGTACCTGCAGGGGTCCGGGCTCCACTAGTCAGGTACACCTCCTAGTGGTGCATCCACTAACTCCCAGGCGCTTGGAGCCACTGCTGGGGGGTATCGGGCAAGGCTGGCAGGCCCGGAAGAGTCCCTGACAGGCTGCAGGCTTGGCTCAGCTCAGGCGGTTTGGGTGGGGTTAGCGCGTCTCTAGCCCAGGTACAAGCGCATCCAGCCAAAATTGGGCTGCCAATAGTGTTCAGCGGGCTGGACGAGGCTGGCCCAAATCACCATCACCACGACCAGATTGGAAACACGCCCAACTCGCCATAACACCCGCACTTTCGCTCCCTATGCGATCATGTGCACACACATGGCGTCTCTTGATCGGACAGGGAACCTCAGGGTGAATGAGCCAGACAAAAACGCCAACCGCTCTTCCTCACGCCGTCTGCTTGCTGCTGGCCGTTAATCTCCCGGCGCACCCGCCAATCCTGCCTTGGAAAACCCCCCACAGGGCCAACCGGCCTTGTACCCACAGGGGATCCCCAGCGCTGTTACAGCGCATGAGAGCACCTCACCTGGCAGCGCCCCCAATGTCACGTCAATAAGCTTATTCTTGTTGTCCCCCTCTTGTTTTCTCACACCCACACCCACACTAACGCTCACACTCACACACCCCATAATACTGATATTGTGGCATGAATTGTACTTTTGTACTGGAAACCAAAGACCAAGCGCTGGTGGCCGTTGAGACAAACCGGTGCACACTCCTCTATTCTTCCGTTCCCTCCTGTTGTCGATGGTGGGAGAGTGGAACTGCTGAAGATCTGTGTTGAGACATGCGGAAATAATGTTCCAGACGGGGGTTTGATTCTCTAGCAGAACCTCGGAAATTCCCACTTGGGCTGTTCTTATTGCTTGGTCCGTGTGGGCTTGACGGCTGGCTGATTTGTGTACAGACATTCAAGCACAAGTCAGCATTGGGGCAACTTGTTAATTTAGCAGAGCAACGCACTCCTTCACTGGTTTGATTCTCTTTGGAGAACCGACTGGAAATTGCTGGGCTTATGTGGCGGACGCCCCATGGGATTGTGCTCAATCGATGCCCTGCGCTCGGTAGGATGCGCCTGGGCTTGGCGTGAGCTGGCTGGGTCGGCTCCCTCCACGCATAAAATAACCGCAAGCAAGTTGGAGCCGAAAACCAAGGAAATGTTGAAAGTAAAGTGCTTGGCCTGCCTGGTCGGGCAACCTTGCTCGCGAAACCGAGGAGCGACAAGCGAGAGTACTGCTTATGTACTGTGCTGTCCTGTCCTCGATCACACACTCACATCCTCACGCCGAGTCATTCACTCGCTCAGCTTGACCTGACCTCTGGGGCCCTTTCGGTCTTTTTCGTGTCTTTTCGTGTCTTGACTGTCTGTCTTGTCATACCCGCCTGTCAACTGTCACTGTCACGATCACTGTCACTGCGACCAGCTCGTTGATTGGATGACATTCCGCCAAAAGGAGACATCAATGCAACTTCTCAGAAAGCCATTCGAGTAGTGCTACTAGACTTCTCCTGTTCCTGCTCCTGGCAGCCCTAGCAGCAGCCCAAGTGAGACCGGTAAATTGGTTAGTATGCCAGAGAAACCCAATAAGCACCGCAACGATGCAACGTTGCTGGGTGACGAGGGTGTGGCTGTCTTGTGCCCAGTGCCATTGACGCACATGACAGGTAGTCAGACAGGCCTATCATATGGTGCTTATGACAGCCTCTAAGTTGCCCTTTTTTTTCGGATTCGCGAATCACGATTCACCTGCACTCGCAACACCCAAGGTCCAACACCACCTGTTCTTTGGAGATCCTATGGATGCACGACCCGGGGCCAGCATTGAGTGCCAAGCCCGCCCACTTCATCTCGCTAAGTCGAGCCGCAGTCACAAGTGTTAGGTAAGAAGAAGGTCTGTCTGGGTTCTGTCATGGTGTGCTGGATCAGTGAGTGGGAGATACTTTGGGGGTTTAGTGGATGGTACGCAAAGGGAAGACGGGATGAACTTGTTAGACTGGACGACTGCAAAGTACCTGGCCTGAACTTGTCGTCTGTTGTCCGTGGTTCAAATGGGTTGTCTGGAATTAGACTACTGTCACTCACTGCCCACCGTCACTCTCCACTCTCAGCCGAGGAAACAAAGGAGGAAAATGCACGAGTCGCGCGTTTTGACTTTTCTTTGCGGGGGAGAAATGGACATGGGAATCTCGCTTCCGGAGAGAAAGGCAGGCAAGCCGTTAGACGAAAAGCTTCTAGAAATGTCAGCCAGGCCTGTCTCGTACTGGTTTTTTTTTCTTTCTTTTTTTTTTCACTCAACGTCGGGGACTCAGTATGGGTTGGCTTGGGTGGAAGGCTGCTAATTGTCTAAGCAAGAAGGCGACTCGGATGACCCGGATGACTTGAATTGAAAATTGGCAAAAGTCTTTGGAACCGAGGGCAGTCAGCCAGTCGTCCATTCGATACGAGTGGCACTGAATTAAGACGGTCAGTCGGTAGGCCTGGAGAGGTTGTATTGTCCACTAGCAACAATTCCCTCGTCCTTCTTTTACGATGTCTTTTTGAAGTTGGCATGCCAAAGGCTCGTTTTGGTTCAACGTTACGAACACGAAGGCTAAGATTTGAAAGTAATAGCGTCATCCGGTAGTGGCAGGCTGTGTCGCAAACGGCAGCTTACTTCGTGTTTGATGGACCAGATGATAAATGTATTGATGAGCGGTGCTGTATTCCAGCGGTGCGGTATAATGTTTATTCAGTCTTTTTATTTTCTACTTTTGTACTCCACCACTCTGACGTTGGCCGTATTTAGCTTGTCACGTCTCTATCTCGTTGGATTCTCAAAGCGAGCCAACCGTAATTATCCAATAATACTCATATCTCTCTCTTGCTACTGGACTACATACCATCTGAAAGCACACACCATCAAGACAGGAAAGGCGTCTACACTCTCCCTACTTTGACTGCCAGCATCGAAGCATCGAAGCTAGCCCCCGACAAAAAGCCACGAGTGGATGACTTGCGTACGCATCACGATCCACGACTCTAGCATTCAGACCGGTTCTTGTATATCAAGCACTCCGGCCTATGCGCAATCGCAACAAGCACCATGCCGCTCATCATGTCAACGACGCGAACCTGAGGCCGAAGGAGCCATCTGTCCATTACAGTTCAATGGCCGTGTTGGTGTGCAAAAAGAATACATTCGGCGTCTGTCGAGTCCCATTTTCAGCAGCGCAATGTTTTGTCATCATCAAATCGTGTTTTATATTGGTCAAGTATATACAAGCCGAAGTAGTAAAATCTCAAAAAGGCCAACGAGAGAACTGATGACGTGGTTGAATCCCAAAGTCATCTGCATAACGATATACTGACTAGAGCAGCAAACAATAGCAGCGTCGCCACTAAAAGAAGAGAAAAAAAAAGAAGCGAAGATGATGAACATGGTTGGAGGGTGTATGTAAAGGGGTTGTCCCACAAGCCGACAATAGTGGATTTGGAAGCAAAAAAAAAAAAGAGGAGAGCCGCCGACTAGAATTGTCGAGCAGCACCCCCCCAAAAAAGGACCACATTGTCGAACGAGACGGTCGCGAACAGATCAGGGGTCTCAGCCCTTAAGCCAGGTGTGTGGACTACCTTCAGTCGGTGGCGGTGGTGGGAACCTCGCCGATACTGTAAAGCATGGTCAGTCCAGCATCCTCGAAACAGGTGAGATGAAAGAAGATGTTGAAAAACTTTGGACTTACACATTACCGGCAGGGTCGTAGCGGGCGACGACGTAGTATCCGCCAGCACCGTCAGAAGCAACACCCATACCAACCGAGGTGGTGGTGTCCCAGATGATTTGCGCTATTTCAATGGTCAGCGTCGAGTCCAGTCATGACGTGAAACCCCCCTTTTTTGGCATCAAGACTTACTGTAGTGTCCGTACGTCTCAAAGGCAGAGTCATCAGCGATGGCCTCTCCCGAGTACAGGTCCTTCTCATCAACCCAGGCCGTGGCAGCGTTGGCATACGGCGTGGCCGCGTCGCTCTGCCAGTACAGGTTCTCGCCCTCGCCGGTGCCGCTCGAGTGCACCAGGTCACCCGAGGAGCCGTAGGTGGAGGCCAGGTTCTCAGCCCAGCTCTGGGCGTCGGCAGCGAGCGAGTCACTCCACGTCAGCGCAGTCTCGCTCACGGCAGAACGGGCGCTGTTTTGTATGGAGAGCGCGTTGGTCTCGTCGGTGCTCAGACCAGAAGAGGCAGCAGCCGCTGTGGAAGATGCGGCCGCAGCCGAGGACGATGTGGACGAGGCCGCTGCGGCCGTGGTGGCCACAGCCGAAGAGCTTGTGGCGGCAGCAACAACGACAACACTGCTGCTGCTGGTGCTGCTGGTGGTGGCCACTGGGGTGCTGGTTGCGGCGATGAGGACGTCTGTTGCGCCTGTCGCGGCCGCCGCGGTGACGGAGGCGGTGGTGCTCTGGCTGTGAGGGTATCTGGACTTGCAGGGACTGGCCTGGACGAGGGCGCTGCCGGTCAGGAGGAGGGCCGCGAGGGCGGGACGGGCGGAGAAGAGCATCTTTGCGGAGTTTTGTTGTTTGGGTTGGGAGTCTTGTGTGTTTCTGGTGATGCTGTGAGAGGATGGAAGGGCCTTTTGTAGAAGAAGAAGAAGAAAAACGAGTGACTAGAGGCTTGTTATAATGCTAACGAACGACCTGCGAAGTACGCAATGTGTGATGTATCAAAAACGAATGACGGATGAGTCTTGCTCAGGTGGCTTGGATGAGTAGTGGTGTGGGATATAAGAAGGGAGAAGAGAGGAAGAAGGACAAGAGATTGGGAAGCATCTATACAAGTATTGTGTGTACTTTCTCGAGCAATGTTCGCCTAGCTCTGGGTGTCTGTCTAGCAGGCAGTCACATCAACACAACCTCTACCTGAAGCATTTTTTATTTTATTTCTTTTTGGTATTACACAGGGATATGGATCTGGGCCTGCTGGATCCCCGCCAGTCAAGCAAGCAAGCAATCAACGAGCACAAATGGGCGGCACGTCATCTAATTCAATTTCATCAGTGCCACTCATGAGGCGGGTGGCTGTGGGGCTGGCGAGGCTGGAACAAGCCCGTCTGTCATGTTGCTCGACAAGATGCAAAGAAAAGGGCAAGACAAGAGATGAGTTACACAGTTTGATTGCACTATGGTAGGAGACGGGCCGTGGATGGCTGGGCTCGCCGAACACCACGCGCGAGGAGAAGCAGACGACGCAAGACTTGGGAGACTACTCGAGATTGACGAGGCGTTGACGAGATAAGAGTGTTTGGGTTGTTTTGTTTGCTGCCATCTTGTCTTTGGGCTCAAAATTCTCCTTGCTCGTGTGGTTTGCAGTGCTGAATTCTCCGAACGAGCCCACTGCGCTCTGCAGGGCAACTGAGCGGTACATGGTAGCTATGCCCCACGGGATGTGGTTATTGCGTCGAATCTAAAACGGAGATGGCTGTTGTTTCATGATAATTAGGCCACTTTTCGGGCTGCTGGGATCAGCAACGTTCTAGCCCGTCCGCGCCGAGGGGATCCCCTTACCCTGCGTCGCTCATTAGCTCGGGGCAGCTGTGTATATACAGTGCGCGGTGAACAGGTCGGAAACCCAGTTGCCATGGTCGAGGCGCGATTCGCAGACAGTGGGAAAGACTGTCTGTCCATCCTGATCCAAGTTAGTGGCGCCAACTGACCCAGCCAGAGCCAACGGCAAGCATGAAAAGAGTGCTGTCAGTCGACGCGTGTGTCAGAAGGGAAGGCTTTTGCCCCGCGTGATACGTTGAGTGCTTTGGCTTGCTTGGCTTGCTTGGCTTGCTTGGCTTGTTTTGCCTTGCGGAGGATGCAAGAGGCGTCTTTCTTGCCTCCTCACGTCTGTTGCTGTCCATCTACACCCACACGAAACAACACTGGTGGCTCGAGAGAAGAGCGCGAGACAGTCCGAGGCCATGTTAGTCGTTCTCGTGGCCAGCGGCGGCGCAGATCCGATTCACTGCAAAGTGTACTGCCAAGAGACCCACGGGAACCCAGCGTGTGAAGGCAGTTGAAGCGCAATTTCAGCTTTTTCATCTACATCTATATGGGCAAATGAGTGGTATGTAGCTGGCCTTGGGGGTGCCACCTATGCATGTACGTCTCCACGCTCATCAGACCGGCATTGGCTGGCAAAAAGGCAGTGCGGTTGGCCGAAGAATCCAAACTCAAGCAGGGCTCTCCCCTCCCGAGCTGCTGTGCGTTGATGTATTCTGCTATAGTCGCAGCACATCTGTTGAAAGACACGCCAACGCCTCATCGGAACATGAGATGAACGCCATCGTGCTACCGTGTCAACGGCAGTCTGATTTGTCGGCGCAATCGAGTGTCAATCGACCACTTGCATCGCATGGCAAATGCTCGACCCTGTCAGTTGTATTGTTCGGCTTGCCCCTTGCAGCTCTGAGGCTGGCACATGCAGTCCACATGATATTCCGTGTCTCTTGTTTTCTCGAAAGCTGAGTGAACAGGCCCGGCTTTTGGTTGGTTACTGGGTGGCACTACTGCAAATATACTCGCAAGACAGACATGCTGTTGACTCGTAGCAAGTGACGGTCTTGTAAGACATTGTGAACTTCTTTTTTGGATACGTTCGTCATCGCTATATTGCCCTCGTGAAGCCTCCGATCCTGTCTTATTGTCTGAGACTCTCCAGAAGCTTTTCCACCCTTCCAGCCGGATGCTGTGCCGAATCTGGGGCCTTGTCCTGTCCTCTCCAAAAGTGCCTCTGCTCCTTGATGGATATGATATCATCAGCAGCCAACTGCCAGCCTCTCGGACCAATTTCCATGAGAAAAGGGGCAAGCGTCGGCAGTGGGAAGTGGAGAGCACCCATTTTACACTGCTTACCATGGGCCCAACAGGCGGCACAGAGGGATGCAGCGCATCACGGCACAATCTCCGAGCGGGAACCCCGCTGTGCAGCATGAGCATTTCTTGTGGGGGGGGGGGGAAGCCTTTATGGAACGTTCACAACGAGGGCATGAATGAGACAAGCATCAAGGGCTAAAAGATTGCTGTCAAAGCTGCTGCTGGTTCTGGGGAAACTGGCTACGGAAATCGTGAGTCTGGAGGCTGGTGTTGTGACAATGTGGTTGCTGTACAGGTCTAAGAACAGCACGTCCAGACGTTTCCCAAAAAGGGCGGCGGGAATAACATCGAAAGTCACATGCAACCCCAAGAGTGGCACATATAAAGCAGTTGGACAAGAGTTGTCGACAAAGACCACTGCTTTACAACGCACAGGAGCCAGCACAATGGAGACACAAGTAGTGGTTAGATCAAGAGGCGAATTCGAAATCGAATCAATCCCTATGTTGAAGCCATGAACACACAACATGTATCTCTACAGACCTACGCAGCTAGTGCCACCACGATTTGCAGTCAGCGCATATCTTGGCTCAAGTGGCCAGGCTCTCGTGAAACTGACACTTCAACGTGGATTCTCTTTTCCCACAGCATCGATATTGCTTAGTCTACCACAGAACACAAAACAAAAAAAAAACAAAAAAAGCAACTGTGCCTCATCCATTGGAGGGAAATTGGCCCTGGAGCGGATGTGCTGGTACACGGCCCAGAGTCGAAGCCCGGAGCCTCTTCATCCGCAACTCGGCAACCAGCAACACCAACACTCTTGGCCCTGGTCTGGGCAAGCTCTTCCATATGCAGGGCACGCCCTACCGCGAGTTCCTTGTTGCGGGCATCCGGAGAAGCTGTGCCATCGAAACACGCCCAAGATGGTCACTTGGCTTCGCAAGCTCCGGCCGCCGCCACCACGATACGTGTGCAGCCAGCCCAGCGACGTAGGAAGCAAAGGATGGGCCCTGAGACTCGGCGGCTGCTGCTGTTGCGCAGTGGCGGCAGGCCATCCCGATGCTCGTCCACACGGCCAGAAAACCAGTCGCGTCGACTGCCTGATGAAGCCATCTTGGCTGACAATGGCTGGTCCCGTCCATGCCAAGGTCGTCCGTTCGTCGGGCCTGCGCTCCGAAATCCACGGCTTGAAGAAGCAAGGAGTGATTCAGTCCATTGGATAGGAAGTGTTCCCCCATGTGGGCAGCCGGAGGGAGGATGGGGATCGATTGAACACAATCAATGGCCTTGTTTCGTGCCAGGTCCACACGTATATAAAAGCCCACCGCGCCAAGGAGCTCAACCCTTTCTCGACATTGTTTCCTCTCTGCAAGCCAGCGTTCTTCGCCCACATCCAGCCGTGTCTTTGCGTGCTCGATTCGACCGTCCCACGATGAAGTCTCTTGTCCTGTCGCTGGCTCTCGCCACCGGAGCGCTCGCCCAGACCGGCGCCTATGGCCAGTGTGGCGGCATTGGCTTCACCGGAGCCACGACTTGCGTGTCTGGCTATGTTTGCGTATACTACAACCCCTACTACTCGCAGTGTGTCCCTGGCACCGCAACCACCACGGCTGTCGCCAGCACCACGTCGGCCGCCAAGACCTCGACATCTTCTGCCCCGGCTACGGCCACAGCCACGGGCACCTCGGGCAGCTTCAAGTGGTTTGGCGTGGACGAGTCTGGCGCAGAGTTTGGCACGGACAAGTTCCCTGGCACATGGGGCGTCGACTTTATCTTTCCCAGCAATGCTAGTCTGGCCGTATGTCGTTGATTTTGCTGCCCGTCCTGCACACACAGACTCGAGGAGGAACACGACGAGAGAGTGACGCCGTGCCGTCGTGCCTTTTTGCTGACCACGTTCCGCAGACGCTCATAAGCCAAGGCTTCAACGTTTTCCGCGTGCCGTTCCTCATGGAGCGCATGATCTCGACCGAGTCGCTGACTGGTGCTCTCGCGCCGGCCTATTTGGCCAACTACACCGGCACCATCAACTACATCACCGAGAACGGTGCGTGGGCCATCATTGACCCGCACAACTACGGCCGCTTCTACGACGAGATCATCACCGACACGGCCGGCTTCGGCACCTTCTGGACCAACCTGGCCGGTCATTTCAAGGACAATGCCAATGTCATCTTTGACACCAACAACGAGTGAGTCGTGGTCCTGTTGTCACCTGACGACCTTGTCATCCATAAGAGGTCAAGAGCGCCGTCCTTGCACACACACACATGCGAAGGCGAACGGAACCACTCAACCCGCATCTTGTTCCTCGAGTCCATACGGCGAGCGTAGGCTAACCTTGACCCCAGGTACAACACTGAGGACCAAACCCTCGTCCTGGACATGAACCAAGCCGCCATCGACGGCATCCGCGCGGCCGGCGCCACCTCGCAGTACATTGCCGTCGAGGGCAACTCGTGGTCGGGCGCCTGGACCTGGACGGCCGTCAACACCAACCTCGTCAACCTGACCGACCCGGAAAACAAGATTGTCTACGAGATGCACCAGTACCTCGACAGCGACGGCTCCGGCACCAGCGACGTCTGCGTCAACTCGACCATTGGCGTCAACCGCGTCACGTCGGCCACGCAGTGGCTCATTGAAAACGGCAAGGTCGGTCTGCTCGGCGAGTTTGCGGGCGGCCCCAACACTGTCTGCGAGGAGGCCATTGAGGGCATGCTTGACTACCTCCAGGAGAACAGCAATGTCTGGCTGGGCGCGCTCTGGTGGGCTGGTGGTCCCTGGTGGGGTGATGCTTACTTTGCTTCGTTTGAGCCCCCGAGTGGCGAGGGCTACGTCTACTACGACTCTCTCCTGATTGACTACACTCCTTCGTAGATGGAGGAGACGGACTTGAGGCTTGGTGTTGGATCTTGTCCCGGTCGAAGCTGGGGGGGGGGGACTCGAGTGAGACGAAAGAAGACTTTGTATGTTGATTGTTGGGTTGCAGTGGGAGAAGGAGTCAGAGTCAGAGTCCGAGATTCACTGTACATATTTTCTGCTTATACTCTTTTTTTATCAGTATATAAGGGCTTTCCATGCAAATATTATGCCGCCTCACACTCTCGCAACACCCGTTTACCCGCTGGATGCTTGTCATTCTTTGCTGCCTCTCCAATCCATGTTACCTTGAGATGCTGTCTCTTGTCCTGCCACCAAGTCCTAAGCCGCAGTCTTCCATCCCACTGCGCGCGGTCCATTGGCAATGTCCAGCTTGGCTGCCGCCTCGTGCTCCTTGACATCAGCGTCGATATCAGCCTGGACGTCAAAGTCCTTCAAGCTCTCGACTCTCTCGGCAGTTGGCACAAACGGCTGCGGCATGGACGGGAACTTGTCCAGCATCGCCGGCTTCTTGACGCCCTGCACGCCCAGCGCAGCCAGCACAATGGGCGCCAAATGCGCCGTCGACAGCAAGATGCGCGGCATACCGTGGCCTCCGAACCCAGCAGCGATGAAATGGCCCTCGCGGCCAGGGACAGCACCCACAAAGGGGAACGCATCGGCCGTAGGCGAGGTCAGGCCCGTCCAGGAGCCTCCTTCTTGGGCGGGCAGGGCCAGCTCGGAGCCAGCGTCTTGCGGCCACTCAAACACCTCGGCGGCGCCCCAGGTGCGCATGTAGTCTGCCACGCCGGGCAGGTGCTTGGAGTCGTCGCCTTGCTTGATCCAGTCGCGCGGGTAGTGGGTAATGACACACTTGGCGCCGCCGACAATGATGGCGTTGTATGGCGGTGGGATCTGCAGGTGGTAGTTCCAGATCTCGCCGCCCCATTGCTGGGCGCCGGTGCACTTGAGCAAGTCGGCTGGGGCTTTCAGAGCGGCGACCGTGCTGAGGGAGGGAAGGATGATGTTCTTGTACTCTGGGAGGAGGTGAGAGGCCCAGGCGTTCTGTTTGTTCCAACATGTCAGCATGCGAGGCAGTATTCGGTGGATGCGATTTGCGCAGAGTTCGGTTGCTTGGCGGTTTGGGAATCCAGCAACAGCATGGTCAGGAGGTCATTCAACTGACCGTAGAGTGTATCACGGCCTTTGCGCGGACGCTTCCTCGTGGTGTTGTGACGGTTATGTAGCCCTCTGCGTCTCTTTCAGACACTTGCAGTGCTGGCGTGTGTGCTTGGACATTCAGCTTGCCCGTCTTCTCGGCGACGATCTTGAGCAAGGCGTGAACGAATTTATACGGCCACCTATTTGGTTGCAGTTTGCAGTGAGCAACAAGGTTTTCAACTTCAAAAGGAGAGAGAGAGAGAAGCCCTCCTTTTTTCTTTGGCAGCAATCCTTCTCAAAGATGAGCAGCCCCAAAAAGAAAAGAAAGAAAAGAAAGAAAAGAAAGAAAAGAAAGAAAAGAAAGAAAAGAAAGAAAAGAAAAAGACTTACACTTGACCGGAAGGATGCACCACAGCACCCACACACCCCTTCATCTGCGTAAACGCCTCGGCCTCGTTGGGATCCTCAATGATGCGACAGTCGCGGATCACGTCGGCCTCGGGTCCATGGTCTTTCACAAAGGCGTCGTAGTTGCTCTTCAGACGCGCCCACTCCGCAGGCGTCATGGCAGCGTCAAAGGTCTCGCCCAGGCGGAAGCTCACGTCGTCGGCGATTCCTTCGGCGGTCAGCATGTCGCGGAAGGCGTCGAGGTGGGCCATTTCGTGCTTGATCAGGGCGAGGCCGCCCTCTTTGCCGAAGCGGGTCGTCCAGGTGAGGTAGCGTGAATAGGCGTGTGGGCGGAGTTGACCGCCTGGATGCCATGGATGATGGGGCAAGAGTCAGCATCATGTGAGCATCGAGCACTCGAGATCAAGAGAGACTGGGGGACAGTTGAGAGCAAGGAAACTGGTTGCGTGACGCACCGTTTCGGCCTGTGGCGCCGCCGCAGATATCGCGAGCCTCGAGCATGACCATGTGTGGAGTTGTGCCATGTTCGGCAGTGTGCTGAATGGATCGAAGGCATGAATCAGCAAGTGCGTCAAGATATCCAAAGAAGAAGAAAGAAAGACGTTCCAAGACACACAAACAGCAGATGGGCGCGTAGATGGGATCCAGGCAAGACTCAGAAGAGTCATCTTACCTTGTGAATCCAATACGCTGCCGTGGCACCCGTATAGCCGCTCCCTATAATCACAATGTCCGTCTGGTTGGGCAGCTCGGGCGTGGACCGCCAGTCCTTGAGCGGCGACTGGGCGGCCTCGATCCAGTAGGACTTGGTCGGATTGGGCACTGGCAGCACCATGTTGGAGACTGGTGATGTTGAGCGGCTGCGGGCGTGTCCTGGACGAGCGTGTCTTGAATCCTTTGTCTTGTGCGAGCCGACAAGCACTTGTGCGCACTGGATTCGTATTGGGGCCGACGATGGTACAGTGTGATGGGTATCAAGCTGGTTGAAGTGTAATAAAAAGAGAAGAGAGTGAAGAAGAATGCATCAAGTCATTGGCCGTGGAGAAGCAGTGAAACTGCTAGACAGAGCAGATTTGTACCACACGCAATTGTAATGAGGCTTGATATCAACTCGATCCGCACTCGGCGACCACCGGCACAATCAACAACCCATACCTCAGGCGATGGAGTGTACTGGATTGCTGGATTGCTGGATGCCTTTTCGGCTAATCGATAATGACAAAGTGCTTGACAGGATTCACGGAGAGCGCAGGCCTCGTAAGCAGACAGTTGATCGGGCGATTGGTTGACCCGTGGCGTGGCTTTTTTGGAGATGGCATGATGATGGCGTCTTGTTTGATTCCCATTGGAGCGAGTTGATCACAGCCACAGCCTCTTCTGCAAGCTTGTATTGCTCTGTCAGCTGTAAATGCCACACAATCCCCCATACAGACTCTGGCTGCCGGGCCGTGGCCGTCTCCCTGTGGTGGGTCAAGCTCTTCCGAGCGTTGCTTGGGCGGTCCCACAATCAGATAGACATGGGGCCGGGGGGCCGGGGACCGGCAACGAGCCGGTTCAGCACACAAGCACCGGCACGAGGACAGACCTGACAGTTGGCAGGAGATTGGAGAGAGAGAGACACACACACACACACACACACACAGAGAGAGAGAGAGAGAGAGAGAGACAGAGAGAGACAGAAAGACAAAAAGAGACAGAGAGACAGAGAGACAGAGAGACAAAAAGACAAAAAGACAAAAAGACACAAAGACACAAAGACAAAAAGACAAAAAGACAGAGAGTCACCGGGATGGTGTACGCATATCAGTTGGTAAAGCCATGGGAGCCTCCGCAGACCAAGATCCCATAATCTCGCAGCCCATGAAACTGAGAGGGCGGCTGGACCGTCCAACATGCCCGGCTATGGGCAAATTGGCCAGCGTGGAGTCTGCTGATCCAAAACAAGATTTCGACAGAGTCATGTAGCCCGAGATACTGCTGCCAGGGACAATGATGGAAGCAAATGTTTTGCGTAATGCAATGATACAGGACACTCAACCTCCCAGCCACGACAAGACAGCAAAGACACTTGGTGGAAACAACGGAGAGCACTATTCGTCCATCACATGGTCAACAGGGAACAGTCATGGCCGCTTGCAGTCATCATTACAGTAACACACAACAAAACAGAAAAAGAGAGGCAATCAGCATGGCCAACAGCAAGGCCCCAAGCACACAGAACCGTCCAACCAAACAGAACCTCGACCCGCCCTGCTCCTCATGCAGAGACGGCCTCGCCAGCACCCTTGCTCTCCCTTGCCGGAATTGCCACCGCATCCATGTCAATCTCGGCGGGCTGCTCAGGCACCATGCGAATGAGCAAGACCATGCAGGGGACCACCAGCGCCAGCACCGCACAGTGGACGTAGAAGGGCGTGCGCGGGTCGCTGCCGTAGTTGGAGTTGAGTGCGTACGAGACGGCCTGGCCCGCCGTCTCAAAGGCACGGAACAGACCGCCGGTGCGCGCGCTCGACTTGACGTCGGTCGAGAAGGTGCCCAGGATCCAGTACAGCGACAGCTGCGTCCAGTAGCCCGTCGTGAAGATGATGAGGTACGGCATGTAGGCCTCGGCCCAGCGGCGGCCCTCGGTCATGTAGTCGAGCGCGGTGGTCGCCGTGCCGAACTTGTGGTACTCGACCCCGATCCAGATCATGCACGCGACCTGCGGAACGACCCAGAGCAGGAAGGCCAGCCACGCGCGCTGGCCCTGCGACCAGCGCTTGGCATCGAGCAGCCTGCCGTAAGCCACGACCATGATGATGGTGACGATGGGCACAAGCAGCGTCGACAGCGCGCGCGCGCGCACCGAAAAGTGCAGCGACAGGTAGGTGCCCATGGTGCCGCCGTAGAAGAAGGAGTAGAAGGCGGGCACAAAGACGAGCCAGGTCTTGCGGCGCTGCGCGTGGCGCCACAGCGCCACAAACTCGTCGTGCCATGTCACGGCGCCGGTCGACGGAATGGCGGTGCCGTCCTTGCGGCGCACGCGGCGCGTGGGCGTGAGCAGAAAGGCAAAGACGACGCCCGTGCACTCGAAGCCGACAAAGATGAGGTAGGTGGCCCAGGCGATGCCGCCGCTCGACGCGCTCGAGTAGTTGGTGGCAAAGTTGATGGCGCCGCCCATCACGCTGCCGCTGTTGCGCATCGCGGACCAGATGCCCAGGTACAGGCCGCGGTCGTCCTGCTGCGGGTACGAGAGCATGGCCGTCGTCTCGGCCACGTACAGGAACCCACCCGTCAGGCCGTTGACGATGTTGGCCAAGAGGAGATACCACTCGATGCCGTACCGTGCGCTGGCATAGTAGCTCGACCCCGACAGAGGGAAGGCTACGCAGGCAATCATGCAACTCCACTTGATGCCAATCTTGTTGATCAGCGGGCCACCGATCAAGGTGACCACACAGCCCGCGGCGTAGTTGAGAGCGTTGGCCAGGTTGCTCAAGTACGCTGGAGGCCAGTGTCAGCGAGGGATTGTACGTGAGGACGCGTGCTTGTCGTGAGAGCACGAGCAGATGGATATACGGATCCGTTCACCGACTTCCACACGGGCTCGGCATATACGTACGTGAGGAAAGTCCTCCTCCACCCAGATTCGATATGGCATCAGACATTGCGGGCCCGACAAAGGAGATGGCTCCAAACCTGATGCACAGATCTCGTTAGCAAACAGCTTTCCGGGGGGCGTTGCGTGTTCCATTCACATCCTCCACCGCAGGCACAGAGCACAGGCCCAAGCCGCGTTCCCAGACGTACATGATCATCTGGAAGAGCACGCCACGAAAGAGTCTTGTGGACTTGCTGCTCGCCAAGTACGCCGCATCCACCTCGATCACTTCCGTGGAGCCCATCTGCGAATCGACCACCGAAACAGCCGCCTCCTGGTGCGACTTGTCCATGTCGGCCGGCTGGGCCTTGTCCTGTGAGGGGTCCATGGTGGGCGAGTCCAGCAATGCTTGCAGCCGCGGGCAACGTGGGGTGGGAGGTCTCGCGCGGTGTTGACCAAAGCGTCGAGGCAGTCAACGGTGACCGAGTCTGGGTATATCAACACAGAGAAAGGGCAGAGGAAGGAGGATGGCGTGGCACGTTCAACATGTCCCAAAGCCAGACCAGACAGGCGGGGCCCTTAATATGTACAAATTCCTGCAAAGCCAAACCTAGATGGCAAGCGAAAAGACAATGGTCTGGCTTGGTCTTGTGCGTGGTCAACAACCTACCGGCACCACGCAACGCACTCGCAAACCCACACTCGCGGAGGTGCCTGTGTCGAGTGTGAGTGGAGGCTTTGGCTCCCAGCACCAGCCGTTTGTCCGTGTTACTCTCTGGACTTTACATTTTTCATGGCAGGGGACCACTTCCTCGATGACCATCGCGTGCTGAACGATTGGCCTGGCTCGTTGACTGCTACGCTCTGTTACATTCATTCCGCCCACGATCCAAGATAAGCAGGACCCCGTAGTAGTCCGAGATCCACACTATTCTGTTCTCCATGCCACGCATGGATTGTGGTGGCAAGGAGGGGGAGGGTCGCGCTGCGTGCGTACAAGCATGCTCCCGTAGCTGTGCGATTACATACCGGGGGCATCCACTCTATTCTGGATGGCTTCTTTATTCTTATCCCCGCTTACGTCTATCAGTACTCCGTGTTTCCCCAGATTGTGCTTCCTCCAAGCAGGTCCAGGCTTAGTCGACAACGACGGGTGGAGACTATCAGAAACGCCCGTGGCGCTTGACTGCTCGAGCACTGACTCTGACCGACCGGCAACCCGCACCGCAAGCCGGCCTCGATAGCAGATAGACCAGCAAGATCTGGTTGCGGTGATGGGGCTTGAGCACGCAGGCGAGCATGACAACTCTCAGTTCCGTAGTCCGTGGTCAAGGCTCCCATTGCCAAGATCTGGGCAACCGTGCCATGCAGCTCGAAGAAGTGCACGACGTACACCAGGGGCTGGCAATTTTTGATAGCTGGCGTTTGGAGACGAAAGTCACAAGTTCAGTCACGGCACACAAAAAGTATAATGACAGGCTTAGATCCTGAGATAGCAGAAAGCCACGGGCCGGTCCCGCTTGCATGTAGCGTAGAGGACTCTCGATAGGACAGTGGAGCATGGGTTGCAACCCTGGCTGGCCAATCATGTTTGTCCGTGAGCCGGAAAGGGAACTTGGATGTGGCGGGAATGGCTTCAAAAGGCTGAGTTGAAGTCTACGGCAAGAAAGCACTCCCATTATCATCAGAGTCTTGGCCACACACGGATAGTATCTGGATATCTAGAACTAATTTCTGTATCAAAGGACGTGGGGGGTGATGGGTAAAACCGCCGGTACGGTCAACACCATCTCTCTCTCTCTCTCTCTCTCTCGGGGTAGGAGTCTCAGTGTCGTTGAGTGACAAGTGTTGGCACGCACGATGGTCTGGGCAGCTGTTGAAGACGTCTGGTCTCTATCGTGCCCTTCAGAGAAGACGCGTGGCGTGGCTGTAGTTGATTCTGGCAAAAGATAGAGTGCCTTCAGCCTTGTGGAACCAAGGCCCACACAGCTATCGTCGTCGATAACTCAAAGCAGCTCTTTGCTGTACATGCGTATCCTTTCGTGTAACAATATTTGTAATAGCAGCCGGCGCCGGTTACCTGAAAGACGGCTCCGAATCCGTCTATTCAGAACGATATGGCATGTTTGGTTCCAAGTAGAACCAAGCGAGGACAGGCCAAAGCTAAACCTCGTAAACTAACGCCCTTTGAATGGTCACAATGAGTCTTGCTCACGTGAGTCTCCAGTCCACGCAACAATGGCTCAGCATCTCCTAGTGACTTGAGCATGCAGTGAATTGACGTGTCCAAGCATAACGTACCAAATCTATCCGCCATCTCTTTGGGTAGGTAAGTATGTGAACGATCCAGTTGGCGTGCACCGTAGGCTCGTGAGTCGGTGCTCCGGTTATCGGCTTTCTCCATATAAGTCAACTGTAATGGGTCAGACATCCGTGGCATTCCCCTTGGCGTATGCTCATTCAGTACATCACGGGCTTGCTAGGGGGATGCAGCCCAACCTGCTGACCTGCTCCTACTCATGGATGGGCTGGTATATTTGTACGTAATCGCTCGGGAGTTGTCCCTTGGAAAACCGGTGAATGCCTGAAGGAAGAAGATTTCAGGGGGGGGGCAGCCTCTGTTGATCTCTCCTTCGGTTCGACATTGGTCGCAGAGGTGATGATTTTGTGTGTTTGCATAAAAACTGTGCGTTCTAATCAAATATTGTGCTCGAAGGCATTTATGATTACCATGCGAATACGCTTCGTATAAAGTTGTTCTTGAGGCCATTTCTTCTTTTTCTTTTTCTTCTTTTTCTTCTCCTTGAAAGAGGACTACGATATTCAATAGCCTGGGATGTTTTGCATGTAACTGGCCAATGCATGAAACAGTTCCATCTCCAATGCCCCCACACTACATGACTGTTACCATAGGTCCAGATTAAAAGGTTATGATACTTGAGTAATCACAATCCCCCGAAACACACCTAGCATCCCAGCTCGAGCATGTTTCCATCTTCCATCATCGACCAAGTCTTGGTGTAGGGTTGGGTCTTTCCTCACATGTACATAAGGTTGGGGAAGAAAGTTAACGCAGACATATGGTACAGCATCATCGTTTCCACGGAATTATGCGGCATCTTGCAGTTTTGACAACTATAGTCCGTCGTGCTCTGCTCCTAATCTGCGAACCCTATACAGCATGAGGAAGAGTCTTCCTCAGAAGAGCAAAACCACATAGTATCATAGTCTAGCCAAGGAGCGGAGAAGCAGAGCAAAAAGGGGGAATTACTACCTACCAAAGCAGGAAAACCGCAATTTGCAGTAGCCACATGTAACTGGACAAGTAACCTTCTTGATCATTTGCTGGAGCTCTACGAGAACAGGGAATGAAACCTATACTTGCAAAGCGGAACCAGATATGTGATTTATGCAAGTTTTCGTATATACCAATGGCATTCTACGGAACCGGTCACTATTCTTATGGCTGATGGAAGAACAGTGGAAATGTACCTCCAGTCGGGTGTGCAATATCGCCAGTAGGCACCAGTTTATGAAGACGACATTATTGGGCATCATAACTGTATTGTCGCTGATCAACAAGACTTCTTGACAATAATCTTCTATTTGACGAGGAGATGGAGGCTCATATTTCGAGACTTTAATATAATCTCTGTTATAGTTCTCTGCGTACTCCCATGGCAACTCCTTGACTTGCCAGCTTGTAGGTTCAGCGCTGAGTAGCTCTTGTCCTTTGCTCTCGCTATTGAGACCATTAGCCACTAATGTTCCTGTTCCATACCGTACTAGAAGTTCAGGGTCTCCGGTTGTGCTTCTCCATTATCTGATCCTCCTCTTTTCTTTCCAAAATTATCTTTACAAGCTCTGCTACAAGAGACGAGGATGGTATCAGCTGCCGTACTTGTACCTCAGCCTAACGAGATACCGTCTAACAGTCCTCCGTCTCACATAAGTATAGCGGTGTATTCTTCATTGGGGAGAATTTGCGGCGAATAGCTGGATCGGTGAACGTAGTGCGTGTCAATGGCCTACGAATGCAATATCCAATTATATATGCTTCAACGTCTTACACACCTGCGTAGCAACTAGTTGTTGCAATCGATTGTAGTACCAATTCAGTTAGAATGTAGCGTTTACATCTGGAACTAGATTGATAGATATGACTTGGAAAGCCGTTCATCAAGTATACCAAGCTTCATGAATCTTGACCAAACCGCAAAAAGTAGCACCGGTTCAGATGCCAAGTATGGGAAAATTGTATAAAAGTCCAGTCAATGGTATTCGACCCTGTTTCATGGTGGCAACTCTCGCTTTTGCAAAGTAAGAGCCGCAGTGAAATGATACTGAAATCTCGATATGGACAACGACGCCTGTAGACTGCACATATAGAATGAAATTTTGGCTCGTCAGTTTCCAGGTTGGAGTCATTGCCAAGCTCATCGCGGATTTTGCGAAGTGTTCAGTATCCAGTTCTTGCCTTCGACTGATACCATTCTCAAATCGACAGCAGCATGCAGTTTCGGGACAAGAAACTAAGCTAAACCTGACGATATTTCATCAATTGTTGCTCGGAAGCTCCTCAATACCTTTGCAAACGCATTGTATGCATACGTATGTGTTGGAGTCTTATCTGAGAAACATGTCATGTCCATTTTTATTGGAAACTTGCAGACCTCCAAAATGAGGAAACGTCGAAGACTTGGGCTTGAGAGAGTCCGCCAAAAAAAAAAAAAAAAGGTCAAATCACGATATTCTCCGCTGATTGACGTAGTCTTGCCCGTGATGGATACTGCGTGCTGCGCAACGTTAGTGTTCTACGTCTTTCATGGTTGTCTAGAGACATCAGGCTCAGTCATTCACTCTCTTCAGTCCCCTTAGAATTAGACGGTTCCTACATGGCTTAGCCAGGAACCTTCCACGTCTCACTCTCGATTTTGATTGCGTTGGTTTTTCTGTACTCAGCATCTCCCTCTTCCCTCAGCCTAGAAGGCTAGCACTTTAAGTCTTGACATAAGCCACCGTCTTCTCCAGCGTCGTACCTGGTCCATCATCTCGCTTCATTTACCTGATTAAGCCAGTACTGTGCTCACACACGCGGACGACCCAAGCATCCTACAACTGCGTACTAAGAAAGAACGGCTCCGTCTCCGGATTCGACCCCGTCGGTCGTTCAAACCGTTCAGCCAGATGCTGGTAGGACGAAGGCCGCTGATGTTGCGAAGATTGCGAGTAGCCACTTCCACTGCCATGCTGGCCTGCGAATGGATCCTGGTAGTGAGCTGAGTGATAGTGCGGTGGAGAAGCCTGTTGATGCGACTCGCTGCCTGTTCGCCCCTTTGCAGGCCGGCCAGAGCGACGCCGCGAGTCCGTCTCACTTCTGTACCGAATCCTGGCTTTTGGCAAGTTGGCATCAGAGTGGCTGGGAGAAACAGAACCTGAGTGCGAACTCTCGCCATCAGATCGATCCCAAACGATCTTCCCGGGCATTCCCCCTGACTCGGAACAAGGCGGCCGTGGAAACACAAGAGGACTTCTGCTGTTGGTGGTGGTGGTGGCGCGGCCGCCCTCTCGACCACGACCATTATCGCCAGAAGAGCTCGTTCGCGAAGAGTAGCTTCGATTGTGAGCGCGAGCCGTTGGAGGCTCGTCATTGTCGAGATCGACTTGGCCTCTTCTGTAGGGAGCGCGGGGCTGGTCGGTGGGAATGGGGACTCCTGCTTTGGTAGAGTGTTTGACAGAGGATTCGTCGTTGCTGGAAGGTTTGTTATTATTGTTGCTGTTGCTGTTGTTGTTGTTGCTTTGGGAAGAGTGGCTGGTTGGGTCTGGAATCCAGTTTTTGATGCGGGACTCGGTGGCCCGGCGGCTTGGAGGAGCGAGATTGACGCCGAGGGAAGGTTGATGAAGAGGATAAGGAGAATCTTGAGGTGAATAGAATTGCTGAGGAGGTTGAGGAGGTTGAGGAGGATAGAAGTGTTGAGGAGGCTGAGGACAGTAAGGCTGATAAAGTTGGGAAAGCGGATAAGGCTCAGGCGCAGGGTAGGGACCGTGCGGCGGATAAGGCTGTGGAGGAGGGTAGAACTGCCGAAGCTGACGAGGCTGTGGAGGCTAGAAATAACAGTGAGACTGGTGACATTGCCATACTAGCAATATTGGACTTGCGACTGACTTACCCGAGGTTGTCGGTACTCACCACGGCTCTGTCCAGAAGAGCCAACATATTTGCTCCCCCAGGACTCTATATGGGACTTTTGGTATGTTCACCATGTTTGTCTCCAGTGATGCTGCTCAGATGTCTGTTGTGGTCGAGGGTAGCGATGCAGTATGTGGGTGCTCGGAGTGTTGAGTGGCTCCTATGTTGATTCTCCAACCATCTTGTCAAAAGTCAATTGCGAGCCAAATTAGATTTGAGTATTGTAAGGACATCTGAGTTTAAGTATTTGCAATATTGTTCTGCCTGGCTAGTAAGGTACGGGAGTGAGCACCTCGGAATACCCAAGTCAGCAAGCATAGCCAGTCGCCTTGAGGCAGTTATACATTCTTCCTGTCCATGGGAAGCACTTGTGACTTGCAGACATTATTCAAGTATCAGTGACGGTTGCATATGGCGGCGCGCACGTTGTCGAGGCTTGTGACTAACAGGCTGCCAGTCGACTACTGCCAGCGTGTTGGATATCCGTGATCAGGAGTCAAGCGACGATTTCTCACAAGTCGTTGGAGTGGTCAAGTCCAAGAGAAAGCTCTCCACTTCCGCTCTTCTCTCCCTAGCATTGACACATACTTGGTCACTGGCTTCATGATCGAAGGAATCAACCTCCAATGCCACGGCAGTGACCAATGCGTCATCTTAACCGACTATTTGCGGAAAATCCAGGCTCAATGTGAAAACACAGGCAGCTCGTCCATTCAAAGTCTGTTCTAGATCAACAGCGAATTGCAACAATCATCCTCGAAATATGCTTCATCGCCAGTTGCTTTGGCCGTTGCAGTGCTGTCAGCGATATCACGACTTGAGCCATCTTCATACCGAGCCTCACGAAACGCTGTCACATCATGGGTCCCTATCGCGTCTTCGAAGGACTAAGCCTGTCATGTGCGTTTACAGGTTCCTATCGGACTTGGTTTTCCTTGACTGAGGTCCACAATGACAGCATGTCCAGCTGGCATCGATGCTGACAGCGAATTCTTGGATCACATGACCACGTCTTCCGAACATCATCTCTTCCTTTCATACCTTATAGCCAAGGCGATCTGTTTTGTTGTGACATTTTTCAAGATCTGCCGTGTCCCGTCCCCGAGTCTGAAGGTTCTTCTCCAGATTTCGACACGTTTCTGGAGCTCGTCGTCCTGCCAGTGATGCATCAGTATCAACGTCAATATCGTCCGTCTCTCACCTCGCACCAAACCCACTCACCGGTCAGCCCGTACCGGTGTTGTCATGCTCAACAGACATCATTCCTACGTAAATGGCCCATACAGTTTCGCAACAGTTCGTTTCTACATAGCACCAGCATCAGCACCAGCACCAGCAGCAGTGAGTACTTCGAGATTCAAAGCAAACAAAGATGCCATTGCCAATGGACGATCTCGCGGGCCCCCTTCCTTACGTCAGTGGGGCCAGCCAATGGCCAGACGTTGTCCCGCAGCGTGGTCTAGTTGTACCTCTGTGTTGAAGCGGGGATGGGGAAGTACTACAGTAGTACATGAGCGCCGTTAGCGGGGAGGGTGGAAAATACGAATGTACCTGAGTGCCAACCCCCTGGGCCCAGGCAGTACTGGCCAGTGCTGGTGCCCCTCAGTGCCCCTCCTTCCCCTCGTGACCACAAGAGAGAAGAAGCCCCTGGATGGCCTGGATGGATGCCATGCCCCCTTATTGACTGCCTGGCTGTCTAGGTGGCCTCAGCCTGTGCACTATTTGGGCTAGTGGTTGAGTCAGTATCTCAGACACCTCAACTGGAGGTTTCCACGCTCGATTGTGTGTAGAGGGCAGAGGGACTTTTGGGATTGATCAAAGTTGGTTGCGGTGCATTTGCGAAGTACTGGCTGATACGTCATTTGCGGACACGCACAGTACCAAAGCACACCCCATGGCTGGTAGCACACAGTACTTCACTGCAGCACCACTACAGCGGCCGTTTCTAGCGGGACGTACTCATGTACTGGAACCACAGGCCTGGGATTAGCAATCCGAGCAGCCACAAGCCAGTCCTGCCAGTGCCAGTCCTGCCAGTCAACCCCCCAATCCGAAGAAGAAAAAAGCCCACACTAGGCACGTCATCGCAAGCTTGCATCCAATCTTTTTTTGGAGGGGCCTGACAGCAGCCCCTCGTTGCTTTGCTCGCTGCATTTGGTCCGTCGCAAAATGTTCTGGTCAGCCTTGCGACACACGCAGTTCTGGATAAACAAACAGCATCACATTCCTGGGGACTACGTTGGTGTTGAAATGACTCCTCATCGTTCCGTTTTGGCGGACTGTTCCATAGAACCGGCAGTAGCAGTGGTCATAGCAGCGATTGTAATTAAATGTCCGTTGGCCATCCCCTGAGTGAAGCCCCCTATGCGAAAAGAGCCTGGGCCTGGGCTGGGCTCGGCTGTCTTCACCGCTGCTGGGGCTGCTGCTGCTGCGTGGTGCTTGCTGGTATCAATCGATAGCAGCTAATCAACCCTAGACCAACGCTGCCATGTGTGCTGCACTATCGTGGACAGGGGACGATCCGGAAGGAAGCCGCAGGCTGCATGGTTCTTAGGAGCAAAACGTCCTGGCGTTACTGCCCAGTTCTTGCGAGTTCCTGCCAGTTCGGTCGCTTCCAGTCACTTCCTGCCCAGTTGCCCAGGCCCATGGCGGATTGTTGGCAGTCGCACCTGCATCATGGCGCGTGCCAGCTTGCAGCCTGCATGTACCGCTGCCCGCCCAATATGCGGGTCGCGGTACTTGGACGCCCCACCACCCGCCTGGACATGGCCTGGCCCTTGGCTTCCAAAGGCTTCGACAGGTGCGAGCCTCGGTGGCTTTTGTGGCTTCTCTTGGTGGCTTCTCCCCCCCCACGGCAGCCCCAGATTCCCTCGACGATGCGGTCGGTGGTTGTCGTGCCCTGTCGTGTCTTATAATCTTCCTATGGCTGCTCGCATTCTTTCTGATCAGCCTCTCAGATCTCCTGTCTCTTGTGTGTTGCTTTCCTCCTAAGAAAACCCAATCTCACTCCTCGACGCTCCTCGCATCTTGCATCTCGCATCTCGCAGCGCCTGGCTTCCAGTTCCAAGACCGGGGTTTGACTCGACGAAGGCCACTCGTCAAACGATCCAAACGCCGTCAGCACGTCACTTGCTGGTTGTTGGCTTATGTTTCTGGGCAGTGTATTGACCCGCCAGCCAGTCCTGCTTTTCACTACTTAGCCTGGCTCGACTGCTGCTGCTGCTGCTGCTGCTGCTTACAGCTCCTCGTGTTCTCCTCCATCTTCTTTTCCTCCTCCTGCAATCACACTCGACCTCTCGCTTCCTCTTCCTCCTCCTCCTCCTATTTGCGGTGGTGCTTGCTTCTCTCAATCTTGCCATATCTCGCCATCTCAGTATCGAAATTGGCTTTCCCCAGTCGCGCGCAAGCCAGCACGCCGCACCGCCTACGATAACGCTGCGATACGAGACGGCCACCATGGCTGCCCCCGCTGGCTCGACACCAACAGGCCTAGACCCGGGCGCGGACAAGGGCAAGGGAGATGCGCCAGCTGAATCGGGCCATGTCAGGTTCTCCACTCCCGCCCACCCGCCGTCCGTTGACTCAAGAACCTCTGCTTCCCACGCTTCTGGCCAGTCCAGCCAGCGTCTCTCGCTCCAGGACCGCATGCCCACCGAGTCCCACCTGCCTGCACACCTGCGTCCCTCCGTGATAGACGTCCCTGTTACTCCAGGCATCGCCTACAGAACCTACTCGCCCGCGTCTTCTGGCGGCAGCATCGACGACGACGACAACCAAGGCAACGACAATTCCAACTCTGGCGGCAAGAATCGCTCCTCGAGTCCCGGAGGCTATTTCCACACCCGCCCCAACGCAGACGTCATCACCTCTCCCAACCCCCTCGACGACAACATGGCTGGCGACGACACGAACGGCGGCGCCGACGCCTCGCAGCTCTCTGGCCACGACATCCTGCGCCGCATGAGCAGATCCAGCCGTGGCAGGACAGAGTCCATCAGCGAGATGCGCGCCGCTCACCCCTCCCTCGCTCTCAGCGGAAACATTATATCTGCTACCTTCAATATGCCGCATTCGCTCAAATACCGCAAAAGCGCCGATTGGGTGAGTTTCTTGTCTTGTCTTTCCTTTAACAATGCATGCGCCGCTATCTCGGCGCACTTTTTCTTGCAGCTGATAAGGATGTTTTTTGTTTTTGTTTTTTTGGTTGTAGGAAAAGCTGCTAACCCTGGCAAATGCTGTGTTTTTTTGGGGACAATGCAGGAACTCAAAACTCGCCGTGGTCAATCTGCTCTCTTTGACGGTCTAGGCTACCTTTCCTCCGAGGGCTCCTCGTGGAACCACACGACAGTGGCTTGGACTGGCGAGATCGATGCGCCTTCCGACATTCCCTCTCCTCCTGGTACTCCTCCTTTGACGACCGCCCACCTGCCCGGTCTGAACAAGCTCTCAGCGCCCGTTCCTGTCGACAGCAGCGAAAAGCCATTGCCTACCCCGCCTATTCGAGACGGTCTATGGATTCCAAAGGAGGATATGCAGCGGCTAGAGTATCAGCTGTCGCACGATAAGAAGATCAAGACGGTGCCTGTTTGGCTCGCCGACGACACAGAGGACCAGGATGACGGCATCCTGCTCAAGGACCAAGCGAGATGGAGGCGCTACGCAGAGCATGATCTGTACACCCTCTTCCACTACAAGACGCCCGTGCCTTCGGATGGCCGCAAGGAACGCGTGCAATGGGCCGACTACTACCGGATGAATCAAAAGTTTGCCAATCGCATCCTCGAGCTCTACAAGCCCGGCGATATTGTGATTGTGCACGACTACTATCTGATGCTTCTGCCCAGCATGCTGCGCCAGAGAGTTCCCCACATGTACATCAGCTTCTTTTTGCATTCTCCTTTTCCGTCGAGCGAGTTTCTGCGCTGCCTCCCACGGCGCAAGGAGATCCTGGAAGGTGTGCTGGGCTCCAATATGGTTGGCTTCCAGAGCTACAGCTACAGCAGACACTTTAGCTCCTGCTGCACGCGCATATGTTCGTACCCATCCGACTCGGCCGGTGTCGAGACGTTTGGCTCAAGAGTCGAGGTGGGCGTCTTTCCCATCGGAATTGACGCCAAAAAGGTCGAGTCCATGGCCTTTTGCCCTGCTGTAGACGAAAAGGTGCAGGCACTCCAGAAGCTCTATGCTGGCAAGAAGCTTATTGTGGGAAGAGACCGCCTGGACAGTGTGCGTGGTGTCGCTCAAAAGCTCATGGCCTTTGACCGTTTCTTGGAGCTGTACCCCGACTGGCGGGAAAAGGTGGTTCTCATTCAGGTGACGAGCCCAACCTCTTCAGACGAGGAAAAAGAAGACCCGGAGAACAAGATTGCCAACCGTGTCAACGAATGGATCGGCCGCATCCACGGCACCTACGGTCATCTTGGCTACGATCCCGTCCAGCATTTCCCGCAATACCTCAGCCAGGATGAATACTTTGCTCTGCTGAGAGCTGCAGACATTGGATTGATAACGTCGGTTCGAGACGGCATGAACACGACAAGTTTGGAGTACATCATCTGCCAGCGCGAAAAGAACGGTCCTCTGATACTGTCTGAGTTCAGTGGCACGGCTGGCAGTCTCAAAGACGCCATCCACATCAACCCCTGGGACCTGTCTGGTGTCGCCGACGAAATCAATAATGCTCTGACCATGGCTGACGATAGCCGCCTGGCCATGCAGCAGTCGCTGTACCGTCATGTCACCACCAAGAACGTGCAGCACTGGGTCAACACGCTTCTGAACCGTCTTGTCGACGTGCTGGGCAACTCCAAAAAGATCATGTCGACCCCTCTGCTGGACCGCGCCTCGATGCTGCAGACGTACCGGAATGCCAAGAAGCGGTTGTTCATGTTTGACTATGATGGCACACTCACGCCGATTGTCAAGGAGCCATCAGCGGCTATCCCGAGCCACCGTGTCATCAACACGCTCAAAACCCTAGCAGCTGATCACCACAATGCAGTGTGGATTATCTCGGGCAGAGATCAAGCCTTTTTGACGCAGCATTTGGGCCACATTGAGGAGCTGGGCTTTAGCGCCGAGCATGGCAGCTTCATGAAACATCCTGGCTCAAAGGAGTGGGAGAATCTGGCAGAGACTTTTGACATGGGTTGGCAGTCCGAGGTGATGGATGTTTTCCAGACTTATACCGACAGATGTCCTGGTAAGTTGCAGTCCTCCGGATTACATCTAAATGATATTACTTGTCATTATGCTAACAGAATATTACCAGGCTCTTTCATCGAACGCAAACGATGCGCACTTACCTGGCACTACCGTCTTGCTGATCCAGAGCAGGGGCCCCAACTGGCACACGAGTGTCAAAAAGAGCTTGAAGGAACAGTCGCCCGCAAGTGGGACGTTGACGTCATGCCGGGCAAGGCCAACATTGAAGTGCGGCCGACCTTTATTAACAAGGGCGAGATTGCCAAGCGACTCGTCAATAGCTACCACAATGACGTTAGCCACCTTCCCGGCACGACGGCCGAGGAGGCGGCTGCTGCTGAAGCCAGCGGAGACGGCAAGCTGGAGTTTGTCCTGTGTCTGGGCGATGACTTTACCGACGAGGACATGTTCCGCGCTCTCAACGGCCTGAGCGCCTCCTCGGACAAGGGCGAGGAGGCCAAGGTCCAGCCAGGCCACGTGTACACTGTCACTGTTGGTGCTAGCACCAAAGTCACGCTGGCACGCTGGCACTTGCTGGAGCCCGAGGATGTTGTCGACTCGGTGGCCCTCTTGGCCGGCATTGGCGCTAGTGGCACTGGCGCCTCGGGAGGCGGCGTCTTGAGTATGGGCGAGGTGAATCTGGCGGCGCTGAGCACCGTCGAGGGACATATACCGACTGAATAGAGGGATTTTTGGATAAAGAGCAAGAGCAAGAGAGCTTACGGTAAGGGAAAGAAGAAGAAAAAAAAGAGAAGGGAGAGAAAAGAAGTAACTCAAGACAAACACAATGGATAGATCAGACTTGTATGGCGCGAGTGGCGTTTTCATGTTCTTTTTTTTGGAGGGGTGGAATTGAATTGGATAAATCGAGCTGCTTTCAATGTCGTGTGGATAAGGTGATACCGTTACGGGAGTGTTTTGGTCGCTTTTTTGTCCCGGCAGAGGCGAGAGGGGGGGGAGGAAGCATGATGGGACGTGCTTGGATGGTTGGGTGGTTTGGTGGGTGTTGTCTGGTACTGCTGAGGGCGAGAGTGTGGATGTGATGTTGTTGTGAAGGTGGTTGTCATTTGGCATTTGGTGTTTAGAGGATGAGGGACTTGCATAAACCCATGTCATCAACAATCAACTTGTGAGCATTTGTTGATTTCCTCAGGAGTTGGATCCGTGCGAGATAGAGATTAGGCATGACTAGATAGAGGTATGTATACATGTATATATATGTATATATATGTATATAGATATATATATATATATATATACATACATATATACATACTTAGAAATGCGTATGCTATTGCTGTTTAACAATGTGTGTGCGGATTAGATGTTCCTTTAGAGGCAGGGTAAGGAAGGATTCGTATTGACATTTTTTTTAGGGTTATGGTATGGATAGGCTCATGGGGTTGGTGGTGGTGGTGGCTTGGTCGATTGTAGGTGAGGTGTGCGTGAGGTGTGAGTGAAGTGTGAGTGTCTGGAAAGGCGGTGGCTCGGTGTTTGTAGAGGACGAAGCATAAGAGGTCGAGTATATGTGTATATATCAGTGGGAGGGCATCAAGAAGAGCAAGTCTGGGTCTGGGTTTGTAGATTGTACATTGTACAGTATCGCTTTACGGAGTCGTCGGCTTCGACATGCATAGATGCATAGATGCATACACATGTAGCATAGATGCATACGCAAGTGTCAAGTTACAACGGCAAGAGAGGTTTCAACACGTTGCATTTTGTATTTGCATTGCACCAATATGCGGTCAAGTCTGTCCTGTTTATATGATGGGTTTTTTTTGGGGTTTTTTTTTTTT
>KZ678654.1:0-32092 GCA_003019895.1 Coniella lustricola
TAGGGCAAGAAAAAAAAAAGAAAGAAAAAAAAAAAAAAAAAAAAAAAAAAAAAAAAAAAAAAAAAAAAAAAAAAGGGAATAACCTCCCAAATCAACAGCCCTCCCCCTCCCCCCTCGCAAAGAATAGCCACCTCACAAATATGCCTGCCACAGCGCATCCATCATAGCCAGACTGACAGGGTTGACAGCCTTGCTGATCAAATCAATGACCGTTTGGTTCGCCGGCACCTTGGCCTCAGGATCCGTCGCCGCTAGCGCCATGGCCCGCTTGACAACCAGCTCGCAGTTGGTCTGCACCGTGTCGCGCAGCTGGCCCTCGTTGATATGCGCCATCCGGTGGCTGCTCGTGAACCAAAACATGACCTCGTCCCGCACAAACAGCGTCAGCGCGTGCTCGAGCTGGAACTCGGGCTCCGTCAGGCAGCGCGCAATCGCCATGATGGAGCAACTAAACACGCCCTCCGTCGCCAGCGGGCCCATGAGCGTTTGCAGGTTGGGCGTGAGTCGGAACGGCACGTGCTCGAGGGCGCTGAAGAAGGGCTTTTGCCCGCCCATCGAGGACAGCAACTCGGAGCTCCAAATGTTGCCCGTGCTGCGAGAAATGTGAATCTTTTGTGGATAACGCTTGTCAATGTAGAGCACGTAGGTCATAAAAGTCAGTGCTGCCAGCTGGTACGAGAAGCGCCGCTTGAACAGCCAAAAGTCGGCATAGTCGGCGTACGTTCTCTGGAAAAAGTCAAGCGCTACCGTGCGAGGCACCCACTTGTCCTGGATTGCGTTGAGTATCTCTAGCCTGGCACTGGCGCTCTGCTCGTTGGTCTTCTGCTGTGCACCTTGTTAGTGATCTGCAGGGATTCCGAGGGGAAGGGGCCTGAAAAACTCACCTTGTTAGACTCGCCGAGCGCCCGGAGTTTATCCATGATGAACAGAACCGGCTCGTCCTTGGACAGACCTCTGCGGCGGCAATGATCCTCAAACACACCCTGCAGAGTGATATACGACGTATCCTCCTGCACTATTCTGATGTGTGGCGCCAAAGGCACCATCAAGGGCAGTGTGAATTGCAAATCGCGCCGACGGCTCTCCTTCTTACGACTCAGCCGCTGGTTCAGCTGCCGGAACAGCTGCACGATTCGTTCCTCGCGCCTGCAGTGTCTCGCAGCTGGATGCTGCACAGCGAATGGGTGAATGCTGCCATCGTGGCCACGAATCTTGAGGCGGCGATGCGAGGCCCCGATCGTGCGCACCAGGTCGACGGTCGGGATGAAGCGCTCGACGCGAATAAAGTCTTGGTTCTTGTCCTTGAGCTGGAGATACTGGCCGGGCACTTCGACTTCGTCAAACTTCTGGTACTTGAACTCGTTGAGGAAGGCAGTAAAGTTCTCCAGCGAAACATGGGCGTTTCTTCGATCCAGCTTCTCCTCAAACTTGTCCCGCCACTTGCGCAACTTGTGAATGTACTCGTACATTGTGGGCTTCACAATGACAAAGTCGGCCTCAAAGGTCTTTCTGATGTGTGCCGGAAGGATGGTCTCGGCGAATCGAGTGATGTTTGTCTCTGTGGCTTGCGGTAGCTTCGTGCCTCTAGCATAGGACGTAGGTGCGCGGCTCACATAGGCCAAGCCATCATTGAGGAGTGCCACAATGAGGCGGTACGCATCCTCATCTGGCGGGCACTTGAAGTGCTTGGAAATCTGATCGACCATGGTCTCCATCGACAACGCCAAGAGAGGGAAAGCCGTCTTTAGCTGCGACATGATCTCCTCAGTCAGCTCCCACGGGAATTTCTTCTGGCCAGCTTCCGGAACTGCAGGCTGGCTTTCTGGTGGAGCAGCAGGAGTCGCAGCAGCATTGGCGGCAGCCGGTGGACCTGGAGTTGCGGATGGTGCAGGCGCAGGAGCAGGCGCAGGCGCAGAGGTGGGCGTGGGAGCCGCAGGTGCCGCGGACGGCATAGCACCAGGTGCGTCCCCTCCTTCTGGCTTGACTGGATTGGCGTTGTTATTGTTGTTGTTGGTGGTGGTGGTGGTGGTCGTCGTCGTCGTCGTTCCGTTGGCTGTGCTAGGTCTCGAGCCCGCGCCAGGCTCTGGCTTGGGCGTTCCACTCGCCTCTGATCGTTGCTGCATGGGCGAAACAGCCGCCTTGCTGGCCGTCGCCTGTTGCGCCTTTGCCTTCTTGGCCTCATGGTTCTTCCGAATCACCTGCATGTCTTCTCGATTTGTGCGCAGCTGGAAATAGAGTGCCTGCGGGTAAGACCGGGCAATTTTGATGAGGATCGAGTGCACACGGGTCGCTTCCTTGTGACTGAGCCCGGTGAGCAGCTGAGGTATGAAAGTGATCCAGTACCACGTCGGCGTGTCACCCTTGAAGTCGTCAAAACCAGCCGAGATTGTTCCATTGGCATCATCCATGCTCAGAAGCCACAGAATTCTGGCAATCAACTTGCGGGACTTCGCATTTTTGTAGCCGCCTGCCGCCTGCAGGTAGCACGTGAGCGCCTGTCGACCAGCATTGAGATCGGTCGGCTGGTCCTTAAACTTGCGGTCGTTGAAGTAACCCCATTCAGCCCACGCCTTTGCTGCGGAAATATCGAAGAACAAGGCGGTGCCAAAGGCATTGTCGGCATCATCCTTTTGGCTCAACTTTTCCAAGAACATACCCTTGAGCGTGTAGAACTCGGCCTTTTGACTAGGGCTAAAGTAGTTCAGATTCGTGTTGTTGATGACCTCAAGACCACTAGTGAGCTCCTTAGGGTTCTGGTAGTGGCATTTGGCTTGTTCCCTCAACTTCAGGAAAGCTTCTTGAATCTCAATGTTGGGCAGCGTGTAGATGCGTCCAAGCTGGTTGATGCAGACATCCGGCAAGTTGTGCTTGCGAGCAACGTGCGCGAACCGGTTGATGATCCAGGCCGTCTCGTGGTATCCGCGATAGGCAAAGGACGACGCGCCTGCATTCTGGTTTGGCTGCGGAAGCAGTGTAAGGTATTTCTGGTTAATCATACCAAAGATGTGCTGCCGCCAGTTGACCAGATCCTGCCAAGCCGTGATGTCGTCCCACACATTCGGCAAGCGCTCCCGCCATCCACTGAGCAACAGTTTGAGCTCACTTGACTTGACATCGAGGTTTTGCTGTGTGGTGCTGGCAAGACTGGAGCAGATGATGCTGGCGTCGTGAAGCTCGACAAGCTGCTGGAAGTTTTGCAGCAAGGGAATGTGTGCATGCGTCGGTTGCTTGGGTAGCTGGTGCCACTTTCGGATAGAGAGCTGGATGGCCTCGTCAACACAGCGCTGAAAATCCTGCTGCGTCTCTTGCCCGTCGTGCAACTTGCGCAAGGACATGAAAGCTTGGAAGAATGATCGCCGTGGAGTCGGGGCATCCATGAGGCCCTTGATCATGCCATCAATGTGCTCCTTGTTTTCCGCATTGCTCCACATGTCCTGGTTGCGCCAAGCACACTCCAGAAGCAAGTCTTGAATATGTTCATGCTTGGAAAAGTCTTGCAAAATGTCCCACTGCTGCAGTTTCTGTGCGCACAAGACCCAATGGTCCTCCCATAGGGTGTACTCGTCCTGTGAGAATGGCAGTGCGCCAGTCCGAGCCTTGACCTGAGCCGACTCGTACATCCGCTGTGCCTTGTCCCACATGCCGTTCTGCTCGTACGACAGAGCGCTGTTGGTCTCAATGAACTCACAGCGACGGCGCCACGCGCCATAGAAGAAGTCGTCTTCCTTGAGACTGGAATACAGCTCCACCAAAGCATTCAGGTTGCTCTCTCTGACCTTGTCGCTGTCGCTTGCTTCATGGTTAATGGCGACATCCTCGAGCTGGACAAGAGCTGTGTACCAAGAGCCAAACGTCAAGGCGGCGTACTTGAGAACATGTGGAGGAATGCGACATGGCGGCCTTGCCTTGGCGGCGCCCTTGAGCAGGGTTTGGATGACGTTGGGCCTCCGGTCAAGTTGTCGCTGATGATAGTCCTTGGTCAACAGCATCACCAAGCCACGCTTCAGCTCCTCGCGCTCCTCCCTGATGGTAGCGGACCAGTACATTGGGAACAGTGTCTCCCAGAGCTCCTTTGCAAGGAATGAGTCGACATGCTGGAGTTGCGTGAGCGGGTCGACAATGTCACGGACTCTGACATCGCCAAGTTCACTCATGAAGCGACGATGGCTCGACATAAAGGCATCGTACTTGTCGTCTGCCATCAGAGTGGGCTGTCGAGTATCCCGTGCGTAATTACCAAAGACTCGTGAGGCCGAGAGAGTTCGGAAGTCCTCATTGTGCAAGTGAATGATGGTGTGTGCGTCAACAGACCCCAAGAGCAATTGAGAGGCCTGCGCGAGCCAAAAGGTCTCGCCCAATGTGTCCCAATTCTGCGTGTTGATGACGTACAATAGGCGAGCGCTGGCTGTCTTTGACAAACTCTTGTCCAAGAGCGCCATGAAGCGGTTGCGCATGCCCACATCTTGGGCTCTGGTACCAATGAGGAACGCATGCTCCATGCGAACAGTAAGTTCAGTCCGCGTGATCTTGGGATCCTCGTAAATGCGCAGCACAAGATCCAAATACTTGGTAAGCATCGTGGGATCAGCGCGGTGCTCAAACGTAAGCATCTTGTGGAGCACAGCCGTCTTTTCCTTTAGTGTAGGCCACGTGCCTTCGGAACGGAATATCCAGCTCTCGACCATTTCTAGAATCTTTTCGCAGAGTGGATTGTGCAAAGACTTCTCCACGAGCGTGGCAAGGACACTGAGGAATGGCCTACGATTATCTCCAAGCTTTTCCATGCGCTTTGCCGTGACATCAATTGCCTTGAGCATCAGCCCAGTCTGAACCTCGAGGTCGTACTCGTCCATCTTGACGGGCGCAGTTTGATCAGGCGCACGGATGGGCATGTTTCCTTCTTGACTGAGAGCGGTGTAGTGGGAAACATGGTCGCGCGCTAGCTTCGACTGCAATGACTTCATAATGGCGGGAATGTGAGGGTCGATGACTGAGGGTCGACAATTACCCAAGGACCACAGAATGTTGATACCAGAAACGTAGTTAGCCGATGCCATCGACTCGGTCGCAGTGTTGGACAGAAAGGTGATGAACTCGGAATTGGGTGCTTCCGGCTCGCCTTCACCATCGGCATCCTCCATGGGCACGTCTTCCGAAGTCGTAGCAGGCACAGCGTCCAGAACACGTTTGATGGTTGCCCTGATGTGCCGTCCATCGTCGTACTTGGGATCCGATATGTGCAGGCAGTCTTGAAGCTCCGGGTTCTCCGACTTGAGACACTTTTCGAGAATCTTTTGGATCTGAGCCACATTCTTCAAGATCCATTCGTCCGTTTTCGAGTTGAGGATGATGCGCACAACCTGCAATGTGTTGACGATATTCGTAATGAACTTTTCATCATAGCGCTCTTTGTTCTCTGGATCGGCATTGAGGATCTGCGTCGTCTTGTCACTGGCAAGGACAACGTCGGTGACGTTTGGAAACAGGTCAACATCCAAGTCAGCCCAGTATTCAGGCTGCAACAAATTGTACAGCAACTTCATTGCCTTCTTGTTGAGATCAGCCGGCATTGGCGAAGGGTGGCCATTCTCCTTACTCTTGCTCGATGGCACCTCGTACCGCTCGTTGAGCTGGGCGATAAATTCGACCAAGTACTTGACCATCTTTTGGCGGATAGACGCATTGATCTGATACTCTGTCTTTTCCCCACTGCTGGCTTGTCGCACCGCAGGCGGCGAGGTGTTCGATATGTCCTCGAGCTTGCGCTTCCTGCTCGCTGGTGACAAAGAGGACGTTCGCGACGGACTGGTCTCTTTACCCGTCACCCGGCGCTTCTCCCATTCCCAGATCAACCACATCATATTGAGAGCGAGGCGCCGGCTCTCGTAAGATGGGTTAGGCGGATTCGCAACCTTGCGAAGACATTGTATGATGAGAACAGCGAACTTGTCGCGAGTCTCATAAAAGAGATCGGGATGCCGAACTAGGAACTGGAAAATGCTCGTCATCTGTTGTACGTTTTGTCCCTCTTCCGCAAGTATGCGTCGTGGGCCGACAGACCAGACAGCATTGCGCGGGTCAGCAGGCTGTACCGGGCTGCACCTCCGTGGCAAAACAGGAGCCATCAACTCTAGTGCCTGAGTGACAAGCGTTCTGCCCTCGTTCTGGTTGTTTTTGAGAAGTGACAGATAGACCTGAGTGACAATCTTGGAAGGAGTGTCGTAGTTTGCGATAAAGTAGCAGAGGACAACATAAGCAGCATGCTTGTTGAGGGCATCGTCAAGCTTGATGTATGTCCAACCAAATTTGATGATATCCTTTCGAGCATCTTGGATGATTGCATTGTGGTACTTGATCAGCATTGCCGAAAGCTGCAACACTTCCATTCTGGTGTGATCGATGCCAGGACGTACAAGGTCGTCTTGCGGGTCAGCAAGACTGGCCTTCCAAATCTTTGTGCTGATGGAATCGATGACTGTCCTATCAATCAAGCGATTAGGTCGATTCTCAGGTTCCTGCCAGTGGCGCATCACATCCATGGCCACGATTGGATTGACAATGTTGTGAAGCAAGAATATCTTGGTCTTCTGAGCCGCCGTCTTTCCTGCATAAATCTCAAGGCACCTCAGTATGATGGTCCTCCAGTACTCGATCGAGTCGTTCTCAATGATGTTCTTGTAAATGTAGGAAAAGAGACTGTGCGTCTGCCTCAGGTGCCCATGCGTAACAGCATCCGTGAGTGAGAAGAGCAGCTCGAGGTCTTCGGGATTCTTTTCGAGGAATTTCGTGCCGATGGTAGTCACGTTGTCCACAGCTTGGTGAGCGGCAAGCCGCAGGCGACCTTGTATCTCGTTTGCCCGAAGCTTGATCTCGAGATCGCTGCCCACGTTCTTGAGCCATGTCAAGACTTGTGTCTTGGACATCCAGGCTGTAGAGTCAAGCTGACATAGTGCATCAATGATATTGATGACATTGATTGTGGCTGTAGCCTTGAGTTGTGTGTCCTCTGTTGCTGTCATCACGTCGTTGCAAGTCTGCACCAATAGCTCAATGTTTGCCGTGGCAACCTCGCGGAAGGGCCCACTGTCCGCTGCAAGGAGAACCTGCGTGAAGAAGCGGCCAAACTTGATGTCGCACAACTTGGTCAAGAGAAAAGCCCAAACCTCCTGCGAGTAGCGATTCAGGTATTTGTATACTGGCTTCCGGAAGGGGCTCTGGTTCGTCCGCCGCAGCTTGTCTTCCAGGGTTAGCACGTCTTTAATGACCTGCTCTTTGTAGCTCTCGGCAGCGGGAGGCAACAAATGGAAGATGTTGAAGACGGCCGCAATGACTTCCATCGTCTCATTTTGCTCGAAAAAGGTAAACGAAAGCTGCTGCAAGAGGTTGGACTCGGCCAGTTGCTTAACATGATCAAGAAGCCGCTGCCCAATTTCGACCTTGAAGTAAGAGGTCAGGAGCTTGAGCAGACGGGCAAGATTGTTGAGACCTTGCAGACTCAACCTCTTGGCATCTTGGAGACTAGCCAAAACTGGTCGGAGGCCGGACTGTAACAAATCTTTGGGCAACTTGTTGTTTTGGGACAGGACCGTCTTGAGGGCATCGTAGGCGGCATCAATGATCGGTGTCTGCTGCAGATACAGGCACTTGAAGAACGTTGCTACAATTCTAGTGCGGTCCTTGCTCGGCTGGTTTGGCTGCTGAGGTTTCATGAAGTCTTCAAAGTCCATGGCCGTGCTCAAAATTTTGATGCAAGCCACTCTGAGACTGACGATGTAGTTCTGAGTCCGGAATTCTGCAGCTTTGGTCGCAAGGGAGTCATCCGTAGCCTCTGCCAATGCCAGCGACTCCATAAGCAGCCGGGTCAGATTCTCATCCATTTTGACAAAGTCAGTCTTGAGCGACATGTAGTATGTAACTGCATCAATGTAGCCAATCTGCACCGGGAAAGGTAGAGCTCGCAGCGGTTTGGCGTAAATCTGGCTAAGTAACCGGTCCCTGTGCGAATCGAGCAGTTCCCAGACTTCTGCATTTGCGGCCTTAGCAATGACACCGAGGCAGTGCTTGGCGGTTTCCCGGACGTGCCTGTTCATATGAGACAGCTCCTGGTTGAGTACGTTGCAAATGTGTGCCATGCGTGGTTGCTTAGGCGCTGGCTGTCCTCGTTGTGGCTGCAGTGGCAAGCAGTCTTCCTTTTTGAGATCCTTGGTGATCCTGGCGAGGAGAATATCCAATGTGTCCTGGGCAGCTCGTCTGGTTCCTTCTGGTAGGTCTTGAGGCATGTCCTTGACCACAAATAATAGAGCCTTGAGGCAGTCGGCCTGCTTCATTGTGATCCACGAGTCTCCTAAGTCGACATCGGTAAGAAGCATTTTGATACCAAGACTTCCACCCGCTTTGGTGAACCATTCTTCCTCGTAGCATCCGTGGCAGAATGCGGATCCCAGGTTGTGGAAGAATGTCAGGCGGAAGACATGGCTCGAGGATCCCAAAATGATGGCGGCAGAGTTGTAAACCTCTTGTGTGGCACGTTGAGCAGCCGACCGCACGTCTGGGTGTTCAGATGCCAGGGACTCTAGGATAGCGTCGCAGAGAACACGCGTGTCAAGGCACATGGGTCCCTCGCCAGCATTCACGTCGAACGGGCTTGCACTTCGCTTGCAGTCAACAAGAGCTCGACCAACTTCAATAACGGCAAAGTGTCGACATAGGTTGAGCAAAAAGGCATTGGCTTCGTCTTTGAAGTCTGGAAGAGAGCTTGCAAACATGATGGCTTTGATCAAGCGTTTGAGAGTAATGTCCTGCTCTTCCTTATTCGCCACTGATCTCTGGCGGTCAGACGTCTCGAATATGGAAAAGTCGGCATCGGTCTTGCGGGCGAGAAGATCCTGTACCTGTAGTCGGACAAGACGGGGAAGATCCTCTGGTAGATTATCGTAGCCGATGCGCAGCTTGAGGTGGGCCTTGAGGAAGTGAAATGCCTTTTCCTTGTAGTATCCATCAAACTGCTTTTGTGAGCCATTCTTGGTCGGCTTGGGGGTCTCTGTAAGTTTAGAAATGGCCAGTTGTATTCCAATAGTGGCAGGAAATGCTCTGTCCTTCTTGGAGCCAATCAGACGCAAGTCAAAGCTTGGACTGTCGTCGATGAAGGGCTTGTAGTCAAGGGGAACAGCATCCGTGAGGTATTTGCGGTTACGTCCACCCAATTTGCCAAGAATTCGCAGTGTGGTATGGGCATGAAAATGCTGGTAAGGTGCTGGCTTGAGGTGATCAAAAAGCGCAGTCATGAGCTCGTCCATGACTGGCGCCATGATGGGATCCAGGTAGTCTGCAGTCAAGTTGTCCACACACAACTCCAGCGTCCTAAGGCCTTGGCCCACCAGGTCACTCCCTGCACGTAGAGCAACAACAAGCGGGCGCATTAAGAAGCTGAGATGAGGCAACAGATTGCTGAGGCGTGCTGGAACGGTCAAGCAGAGTTCCACGTACAAATCTCTCTCTTGCGGCTTTCTCGCTGCCCTCAGTAAGTTGTTGAGGACATCCAGCAGCATCTCCAAGAGAGGCAATATCCTCTTGTAGAGATGCTCAAACTTTCCACCTCCAATGCTTCTAAACAAGGATCGCAAAAGCAGGAAATAATTCATTGGTTCCTCGGCTTTCGTAGAGTACTCGATGGACTTGGTCACGATGTCAACCACATGTGGGAGAAGCACCTGTTCGTTTTGGGCGGCGAATAGAGTGACGGCCATGAAAGCCAACTTGAACAATCTGAGCAAGATTGAGGCTTTTCTCACATCCGCCGAGCCGACATCTTCAATATGCTCCATCAAGAACCGGAGCAGCATGCCACAGAAACTTGGCGAGGTTGCTTCACTGGCCAAAAAGAACTGAGGTATATGGAGAAGACCAGTGTGGTCAAAAATCATGTCGTAGAGATGCGGAATCTCTTGCTGGAAAACTTCGTTGAATGTCGCAGGATCGATGCTGTGAAAGACTGTCGCAAACGTTTCCAAGAGGTCTTTTTCCTCCTTGGTGCTCGAATTCATGTAGAAATTCGCCATGTACTCGACCGCAGACTGGTACTGTGATTCGTGAACAGGGCTTTCAATTTCGTAATATCGGAAGACGTACGCGCCCTCCCTAAAGAGCTTGATGATGACTTGGACATCCTCTGGGCTGAAGCCATACGCGACATCTACCCAGTGTGGCGGGGCGTTTGCTTGCTCGACCACGTGTGGTGGATTGCATATCCGGAGCTGGTAAAATGTGTTCTTCAGACCATTCATCAAGTTCTTGAAAAGGAACTTGTTATCACCCACGGGATCAGCACCCTTTTCTCGAGGATTGGAGGTCTTGATGGGCATGGCGTTGAAAATGTCAATCTCGTCCCAATCTGGGGGCTGACTCTTGTCTGCGAGATAGGTGTCTGGTGTTTGCTCTTCGGCTTGTTTTGCGTACGCTTTGGACAGCTTGACTGCATTGGCATACTGCCGGTTCATGGCCGCAAACTTGTCCCCGATGGCATTCAGAATCATGATTAGATAGTGTCGGGCGTCAACCTTGTTGTCTAACTTGGCGATGCAGTCAGCCATGTTGAGAAGCAGCTTTGCGCTCATGGTCTGGAAGCTAGTGCCGGGGAAGTTGTCCTGCAGGTTTCTCGTATACACCTCCACAGTCTTTCGAATCTGTGTAGGTGTAAGCGAGTCGCGGACGTGATGTATAAGATCGGCCAGCATGCTATAAGCCAGCGGCCGCATATTCTCATGTACGGTCAGCCCATCACCAATCAATGTCCTCTCCTCCAGCAACTCATCAATCTTTGGCAAGAAGATTTTTCTGAAATTAAAGTTGATGATGTGACGAATGGCGACGAGCAGCTCCTTCCTGGCACCGGACTTCTCTCGGGGGCAGTCCTTCAGAAGCCGAACAACAATGTCGGGTAATGTAGGCAAGAAGTCAGTGAGTTGTTGTGCATATTGTCTGAGCAGGTAAGCTAGAAAGCTCATGGTCTTGACCTGAGCCGTAATGAACTCCCCGAAGGCTGCCCGATTCTTAATGTTGGGGCTGATCCCAGCAAAGACCTCTCCGCGTGTTGCTGCATCGGCATGGGCCTGTTCTTGTGCCTTTGCCTGCAAGCAAAGCACGCTCTTGATCAAAGGCACGAATGCCTTGACATTTGTTGGCACAGTATTGCGGTAGACCTGGAATATCGACACGACGATGATTGGGCACTCTGAAAGTACTTTGAACGACTGCATGCCCTTGAGAAGAGGGCGGGCTGTGGGCTGTTCCACTCCAAACTCGGTCGTCGTTGCGGTCGGCGATGCAGGTCGTGGACTTTGGTGTTGGTGGATGCTTGTCTGGGCGCTGGACGGAGTCGATGGTATGGCGCCTGCGCCGGTCGCAGGCTCGTTGTCCAACTGCTCTCGTACTACCCGTTCCATCTGTTCAAATAATTCCTGGATGAGGTTCAAAAAGTCCTGCACCTTGTTCTGGCCAATCTTGGGCTGGTTGCGCATAATGTCCGAAACGACCTTGACGCATATGACCGCATTCTCTTCGTTGTCAGTGCGGACCAGCCTCATCATCAACTCGATGGTCTCGTTCGCATATTCGTGGAAGGGCTCGAGCGGAGCAGGATGAATCGGGAAACGGTGTACGATTTCGAGAATGGTATTGCGCAGTTTCTGCATAGACACGTCAGAGCCAAGCCCAACACAGAAATTCACGCGCAGCTTGCATAGAGTGGTGTAGATGGCCTTACTTGCTCGTTCGAGTTGCTCTGAAAGACACATGGCCCGTTGAGAATGTTGATGAACATGGGCATAACCTTTTGCAGAAAGATCTTGTAGCTGGGCCCGTTGACAAAGACATCGAGATTGTCGCGCAGCTGAGTCGCCGCTTCCACCTTGTGGCGGGACTCTGGAGGGGTTGCATCAACAAAAATCAGCGCTCCATGCCACTGTGTCTGTAAGTGCTAGGTGAACGACATGGTCGCGTGCCGACTCTTGGCGACTTACCAGTGTCCGGCGAGTTGAGGCGCTTGATCACATCGTCAAGGAGCTGCGACATGGTCGCTTCTTTAATTGTGAGATTCCGATTGAGGTACTGCCATGGAATGTGACACTCTGCTGGGCCGACTGAAGCCGGAAGACCTCCGATTCTTGGTGAGGCTCGTTGCGCCGGGTCGCTCTAGTCGTAACGATTGTGAATTCAGCTCCAAGGAGCTATTAGCCGGCGCGTCGCGAATCAATATGTACGCCCGTGTAATTCATAATATCGCGTGCGTATCGATGGAAATGCCGTATGCCGCGAGAGTGTGGGGTGGGACAGAGATATTGCCTAGCGAGTGGTGGTGTTGCACGCCGGATCGTCGTAGTGGTGGTGGTGGTGGATGGGCCTCGCCGAGGAATGGGATTGCGGGTGTTGTTGCGGATGCGAAATGGACAAAGAAGGACTGACAAGCAGAATCCAAAAAGCTGGGGGCATCGACTCACCAAAACCAAGTGGAGCCAACGCACATTTACGTAATCATTGTGTCTTCCGCACCATCATCTGATTGGCTGCACGAGCTCTCTTCGCCTGCACCAGGGTTCTTTCCGTTTCTGTCAAGGTCAAGGATTAGGCGGGACAGCTGCTTTTATCTTATCGATCTTATCTCTCGAATAAATATTTTCTACCATGGTACCCAACTTTGCAAAACGTCACTGCACGCTCTATTGGATCAAGCCTCACCAGTACAGTTGCATGTGACAACGACATCTCGAGGCTCCACTTGCACTCTTCTTATCGGTGTATCCGGCAACATGTTTCAATCATCATTGTAGACACTCCCTTAAGCTTTCGTCAGATGGTCCCCACACATCTATCACCTAGTATTTTTGCCCAATCGCGGGAAACTTCCAAATCGGCTTTGATCAACACTACACACAATCTCTCACAATCAATTCGCATTTCAGTCGTTGCAATTCACACTTGACGTGCAGGAGACGGCAGAGTTTGTAGTAAGTTAGCCAGTTGGCTCATGTGATTTTCACAGGTCTATAAAAAACGAATGTCTATCCACAGAAGACTGCATGTGGCATGGATATCTCAAAAAAGAGCGTCCGAGATACAACTTGTGCTCCAAGGACGAAATGATGTGAAGAAGGATAAAAGATAAACAACAAGAATGATACAGTGAGAAGGTTAAAAAAGAAGCCCATGGATCTCAGCCAAACGCCTCCGACAACAGATTTTGTTTTGTACACAGTGATATCGTTTCCGCTTTGTCTCGTCATGAAAAAGTTTCCCTAGCTACACAAGAGGTCTTCGTACCCATCAGTCTTTCACCTCCAACCGGGAAGGGAAGAAAGAACAGAAGGAAGAAAGTCCTCGAGGAAGAAGTAAAAAAAAAAAAAAGAAGAGGTTGCCCGAAGCTATTGATTCATGTCAAGTGACACGAGTGCTTCTTTGGTTCTTTTTGTTTCTTTAAGCCTGGCCAAAGAGCAGAGGCAGGCCGCGCTTGTTGTTGCGGCGCTCGGAACGGCTCTTGCGGAAGCGGTTCTTGCTGGCAGCAATAGCAAAGGTGGAGCCGCTGCCGCTGCATGTAGTGCCATCAGCGACAGCCATGGCGACGGACCACTCTCCAGATGCGCAGACCTGGTACTGGGTCGAGTCCAAGCAGACATAGTCGCCCTCGTCGGAGCACGAGCCGGTCTGTGTGCTGCCTGTCGAAGCCGATGTTGTTCCGGAGGATGACGAACCAGCGGCCGAGATGGTCGTGGTGGTCAGCGCAGTCGATGTGGCTGTCGATGTAGCAGCGACGGCAGTAACACTGGCCTCGGAGGTCTGGGCAGCAGTTGCTGGGGCCGCAGCACCTGAGGTGGCAAAGACGCCTCCGGCGGCTCCAGTGTCAGCCGTGGCCGAGGCAGCCACGCTCACAGCAACAGCAGCACTCGTGGAAGAGGTATCGGCGGCTGAGCTGCTGTCGTCGCTGCTCACACCAACAGTGCAGTCACCGGTTGGCGTTCCCCAGGCAGTGGTGGCGCCGTTGAGCTTCTGGACAACATCACCGGGGTCAGGAAAGACCAGGTCAGTGTCGCTGGGCGTGTGGCAAGTATCAGCGTCGTCATCGAGGTTGGCGACGAACATGTCGGGCAAAGAGTCGTAATTGGACTGGTCGCCCGAGGTGCCGGTAAGGGTGACAGGAGCGCACTGCATGTACATCTCCCGGTTGCCGACCTTGTTGAACCAAGTCCAGGCAATGACGGCATTACCAGTGGGGATGTTGTCGGGGATGGTGAAGTTGTACGTGTATGGGTCAGCAGCAGTCGCCGAGGTGTCATCGCCCAGGTTGCCAGCAGTGTCCCTGGCCACGCAACCGCCCTCGATGGAGGTGATAACCTTGAAGGTACTGCTCGAGGTCGGGTTCTCGTCGTAGGTGATGGAGATCTGGCAACTGCCACCGCCGTGGACACTCTGGCCCTCAAAGGCGAGCGGCTGGTCCGAGCCCAGGGCCATCTCGGTAGCGCCCGATCCGTCAACGGTGTCGGAGCTGTAGGTGATGGAGCCTGTAGCCTGGCAGGGGAAGTCGCTCGAGGAGATGGGGCCGTTTGTGGCGGAGGGAGTGGCGAAACGGGCCGGGCTGGCCAGGAACATGTGGGCGTTGGCCACGGCGGCAAAGCCGCAGAGAGCGGAAATCTTGGTGAACATCATCTTGTTTTCGATGTTGTGTGGATGGTGAGACGAATGATTGCGTCAAAAGTGTGGTTTCTTTTTCGTTCCAGACGAATTGAAATTTTGAGTGTATGCTGAAAAGCACGGGTCTGTTAGCTATGCCGCTCTGCTTCACGCTGGCTTGTCTGCCTCTTTATAGGCGCTCTTTCGAGATCAATGGCATATGGCTTACCTGAAAGACCTTGTGGCAGTCAAAGGAGGCTGGTCACAAAGGCACTGTTCTTACACGGGGGCAAAACACACACACAATAGGCTTTGTTTGATAACGGACTGGTTTGTTCTTGTCAAGAAGGAGTGGTATGCACCAGGCAGGTTGAGTGAAGCAAGAGAAGAAGAAAAAAGGATGAAAAAGCCGACAAGGAATGAGTGTGGCTAGGCCAGTCTTCTGCACGAGACGAGTGAATGATGATGGGGGAGAGCAAAGCGAGAGAGAAAGTGAGGCTAGAGACCTGGCAGCACATGTTTATATATCAGAGTCCCATGATCGGCAGACGGTGGATATGCATGTTGCTTTCTTTTTCCTGGGCCCCAGGCCCCCGCGAGGCAACCTGGGAGGGATCGTGGCATTGTGTGGATGCCAGATGGCTTGGGTGGGTGCAGGGAGGAGGAGGAGGAGGCCAGTAGGCGGTGGGTGCCGGGTGCCTGAGTCTGCACCTGTGACGGACCTAGACTTACAGCAGGGTTTAGCAGGGTTGCTACAGGGCTAGCAGGTGCAGGGGCCATGACCGGGGGGGCCCCCAGCAGCAGCATCAGAGACAAACGACAGGGCATGATAGGCTGTGCCTGGCCCTACGCAGCGTAATGCAGCGTAGCATGTTTCGGAGATGCGCAGCGACAGGCTGAACGTCGAGCTGCCAGTGGCCGGGGAGTCAGACATGGCGCCCAGCACACCACCCACGTTGAGTATTAGCCCAGTTTGGCGGTCTCTAGTGGCTTAGCCCCAGTTGACCCAGGAGACGGTGCGCCGCCGGTGCCCCTGACTAGAGCCAAAGGAGAAGGGCGGTTCTTCCCAGTCCATCTGGCACCCGCACAAAGTGGCGTTTGCTTTTTCTGCTGTTCGGACCGCAGGATCGGGGCTGGGCAAAATAGACAGAGAGGCTGTTTGCTCTGCTTGTACAGCGGAGACGCCGCAAGGGATGGCTCGATGGATCATGGATGGCTTAGTATGCTGGAAAACTGCTGACAACAGACTCGTTAGCCCCATGAATCGCGCTGTGAAGGATGAATGGAAGGGTTGTTACTCGGACAGATGAAGACACTCCATGGGACGAGGCCGAGGCCGAGATGATCCTTGGATGGCTGAACGTCCACTCACTGTCAGGCTGCCAACCTGCCAAACCTCGGACGAGCGCGCGTCAACGGCTCGATTTGGTCGTTGGCAGAATGACCAAGCAGGAAGACCAGACCCACGAGGCTGGATCAGCCGTCGCTGCAGCAGCCGCGCAACACCGAGTGGACTCTGGTTCGTTCTCAAGAGCGCAGCGACGCGGCAGCTTGAGTGGTTGCCAGTGGACGAACACTGGATTGAATCTGGACGTCAGGCTGTCAGGGTCTCCGGGATGCTGCTGGCTGACCACCCTGGGTCTGCGCCTCTACTGGCTTGCGCAGGCCTGGCGAGCTGTCAGGGGCAGCGGTACTCGCCCTACCCAGGCCTGCGAAGAGGCAACCAACCAACATGGAAGGCACCCGCTGTAGTGTCTCGGTACTTGAGTACTTGGATCCATGCCCGGAAAAGTCTGCCGCGGGGCAATTGATAGGCGCCCAGCCGATGCAAGGATGCAAGGCACGCGTCTCTGCCCACCAAGCCCACGCACCACTGAACGAACGAACGGACAACCAGGCATCGACAGCTGAAACAAACAAAAACGGTCAAGCAGACACTGCAGAGCAGGCAAGCCGCGTATCCGAATGTTGCTGCTGATGCTGCTGCCATGCTGCCATGCTACCACGATCCACGACGACGAACAACAGAAAGACGCTTGCGATCATACAGCACACAAACCTCAACCGCGCAATAGAAGCCCCTCCTTGGATCGCCCACAACCCACCATGACTATGACTGCCTGAGTCGAGAGCTGCGGGTCATAGGGGAACGAAGGTCGGAAGGATGCAAAAGGGTCATGGAGCAGGCAAAACATATCTACCCAGAATAGCGTCCTTGTCGGCGGCTCTGCCTCGCTGCACGAGGCGTGGATGGTTGTCGTGGCTGACTTTGCCTCCCTCAGCTTCCCCTTGTTTTTAACCTACTTTTTCCACATTTCCGGCCAAAATCCAGCATCAGCAAACCCGCTCCCCAGGCTGCTGGCGCAGTATCGCTAACTGCGCAGACAAACAGGAACGATCCCCTTGGTCGAACAAACACTCCACCCGTCTTCCTGCGCCTCGGTGAGCAGACTGGCAGACCACGCACGCAGATGACGAGAGATGGCAATCTGCATTTGCCTTTGGGCCCCGGCCCCGCCCTTGTCTACTGTTCCTGGGCACTGCTCTGGCTGCTCAGGGGCCAAGTGTGGGTGCCGACTGTTGCTGGGTGGGGCGCATGGCTCGTTTCAAAACATGCTGCGCCAATGCTCGACCGTCGTTGCTCTTATTCCCCGGCCTCTTTTCCCCGAGAGATCAATTGTCGATCCCCCTTGGATGGTCAGGGTCGAGATCTCGTCACGCTAGCATCCACACCCACACCAGGCCATTCTGGGTTGATGTACAGAGTGGCATGCCTTGACACCAGTGCCCGTGTCATTCCCAAACGCTTGCCGAGTAAGGCGCAAACGCCCTCGCTCGTTCGATGGACAACCAGAACGCGGTTTACATGACATACATGGACCGACCACCATTTGGAGAAGCAAATAGAATCAGAAAGGGCCGTGCCGTGGGCTATATTTGCTTTTTCGAAATCGCGGTGTTGCTGATAAATCTTGCATTGTCTTTTGTTTCCCAGGTTCCCCTCTTTTCGCTTTTGACGTCCGCCGGGACGCCTGACCAAGCCACGCTCTGGTGCTAATATAAGACCAGAAAATGGAGGCCCCTTCCAAGGACTGCCAGACCTGGACTAGGCCGAGCGAGTCCAAACTACCTTAGCGTACGCCCTTACCAGCCCCACGGCACTAGTTCCCAGCGATGTTTACGGACAGGATCGCAAGTTATTTATATGATACGGCAATTGCGGTCACGCGTTGCTGGAGGGTCTGGCTGCATCGTCTAAATCGCAAAGCGTGGCCGTGGAACTCAAATCGGCATCTAAAATGCTTGGTGCACTTCTAAAGTTGGAAAAGCCAGAGCGAACCCCACGATTGACAGATCCAGACGAGGTATGCAAGCCAAGACGCGACACATCACATCGGCCAACCTTAATCAACATTGCTTTGTGATCTGTTGAGAACAATAGCATTCAAAGGCTGTCCATGTCCCCCAGAAACCTTGATTCTCTGGGCCGACAAATCTTGCAGGGAAACAAAATCTGGAAGTAGGTGAGCGACCGCATTGGTATTGCCAGCCTTGCATCCCATGTGCCGCACGTTGTCGAGTATTGGCGTCAAATCTGTTTCCATCATTATCATCATCGCAATCCTTGATCATCACACATTTGGAGACCCAAAAACAGACCGTTTCGTTTTCGATTCAACTTGGCCCATGCAACAAATTGATCTTTCAAACTTTGTTCGTATTCCGACACTCCATCCATGCCGAACGGCATTTCGTTTATGGTCTATGGTTATGGTCAACCGTTATTTGCACTACGTTCATGGTTAGCCGGTATCTGCACTAATATTGTCATGGCATCTTCAGGACCTTACTGCCGGCAGAAACCTAATCTTCTATTTCCTTCCCTGCAAACCGCTACACCAGTGTTCGGCATGTTGCCATTTGGGATGATCCCCGCATCACTTCCAGAATTCAGCACGTGCGGACGATCCGGGAACGTGCAGACAAGTAGTCTGTACTTGGAATCCAGCGTACAAGTTTGCACGCACCAGCACCTCGCACGCAGATCTTCACGGCACTTGAATGTGGGCTCCCCATCCAGAATGCCCGGACAAGGCTCCGTCAATTTCCTGTGGCTGTGGCCTCTACATAGCAATGTCCCATCGTTTCCTCTCTGCCATGCATCTTTCCGATCACCATTTCCGCTCCAGCCTAGAGGATGTTTGGGAATCAACTGGTTCGTGCTTTCTGGGTGCTCGTATTGCTAGATCTTGCTGTTCTGCGAGCCTTTGGCGTCTCAAGCTCAGGTCGCGACAGACTGGAGCGCTCTCGTTGTGAGCCTTGTGGTCATGCTTGTTATTGTCCTCACCCTCTTCCCTCATGACTTTGCGGCGTGTACATTTCTACATTAGTGCAAGCGGCGTGCCTGCGTCAGAGCAAAGGAGCCTGCCTGGACACGATCTACACATACGCACGGGTTTATCGTATGTAAAAAGTACATGCGTCTCTACATAGCCGGTGTACACGATGCATTCACCAAGACTTTTACATGATTTAAAGTATTCGGAATGTGCTTGATGATTGGCTACCTGCGTGTTCTCTTGGCGACACATGCATGCATACATGACATGAGTGCAGTGTACCCCGTTCCCTCTCACACAGCCAGATCGGGCAGAGCCGAGATTTACAAGACCTAGGTGCAGTGTTCATTTGATCTCTTGGAACCACCTTGTGGAACGAAGAAGAAGAAGAAGAACGGGTGGTGGCATGGAACATTTACATTCATCTTCCTGTACACTGTCATGGCCCAATCTATCGCTATGGGAGCCAGTGCCAATAGTACCATGAACAATTGTTCACTTGTTAGGCTCAAAGTTTGTCCCGGAGTGCGGCGGTGGATGGTGGTTGGTGGGCTACTTGCGCTGACGTCGAGGATGAGAGCTAAGACCAACGTATTTATTTACCTATCTACTTGGTCACCACGAAGCGATGTGGTGTGAAGAGGTTTCCGGTATTTACAATACCTGAGAACTGACACGTGGACATCTGTGAGATGACATAGCAGCGATACCAGTCCATGACTCTAGATCAGGAGGCGGTACGCACTACAAGATCTAGAAATTCTCTTGGTCGTTCTAGCGTCTCTTGGATGACAATCGTGGTGCCGGTGCTGAGTGAACTAGGGAGTGGAGCGAACGAGCAAACGTACGGAGTGGGTGACTGAGTGAGACGTGGAAAAGAGGTGGCGAACCTCCTGACCCACCCCTCCCCTCCCTCCATCTATCGGATATTGCCCTGTGGTGTGTGTGTGTGCTTCAGTCCAACTCATGTTCTGCAAACAGAGGCTGCAAAGGTGTGGCAACCGGATCGGCCACACGGACAGGATGTATAGTGCATTATATCAGCAACGAGCAAAGTCAAAAAGCTTGACATGCTTTTGCTCACAGCATGGATGGGGATTCACAGCCGACAGTAGTCTCGCGGTTGACTGGTTGACTCTGGCGTGGAAGAAGAGAGCTTGGAAGGATGGTTTGGAGTAGGCACTGAGTGACACCGTCACACCTTGCTTGCCCCAGAACCGCTGGCCTGTCGTTTCTCGACGATCCTCTGATCCTGATCATCTGTAGAGAGACGAGGATCTGGGTGAGGATGCCAAGGAAGAATCGACAGCGCTGATGGTTGCTGGAGGTGAGTAACTGCACCCCGGTTTACTACCGCCACTTGGAACATTCCCTCGATTCCATTGCAGATGCACAAGGACTTGGACACTCTCGCCAAGTGTCAAGACGATGGCCTACAACCGATATTGACACTGACACGCATTGTGACCATTGTTCGGAGCTGCCGTCGCCATGGCTGTCATGACACATGGAACCAAGTCTTTGGACAGGCTACGTGAATAAAGTGTCAAATGGGCCAATGTGCTTACGGAATTCTGTCGTGGTTTGAAGAGAGAGGACAGCGCCAGTGGCGACGTGAGCTGGTGGATGAGTCTTGATGCTGGCTTGCCACGTGGGAATTGAGGGCTGGCTAGGAGATGAGAGCATGTGTATTGCATCGTCTCGCGTCTCGCGTCTTCCTCTGCTCTATCCCGCATCCTCTCTGTGTGTACATGTCTATCTCTACAACCAGCATCTTCATCTTGATCACCCGATCACCCGACCAACCACCCACCATACCAGTGAAATCATCACAACATCATCACGGAACGCCGCCGAAATCAGTCAAGACATGTTGTCAGTTCTCAGTGCTCACGACCTCGCTTCAATATGTGCACCGTTCCTGCTCTCTACAAGGTAGCGTGATCTAGTGTGAAGGATGGATAGGTAGGTAGGTAGAGAGAGAGAGTCTCTCATACGGCTGCTGAGACGCTTGCCACGTTGCCAGGCTCACAGTCTGTTGTTGCTTGTTAGTTTCCATTCCTTGGTTGTATGCTGAGCATTGCTGTTTGTTGGTTACGAGAACGTGTAGCGAGGCGAGTTATCCACGGAGAGCATGACAGCAACTGGCTGGCACAGAAAAAAAAAAACGAACCACTGAGGGGGCAAAAACAACTGGGACGAGAAGGAACCAGAAGAGACCACAGAAGGAGAACAAAAAAAAAAAAGGAGAATCACCAACCCTCAAACACATAACCGGCACGCGTCCACGACTGCAACTTGTCGCGCTTGAACTCTGCGAAATCCCACTCGCGCGGCTCGAGGTCGTCCTTGGCGAGGAATATGTACGAGTGCGTGTCGACTTGCTCGCCTTCGACGTTGCCCTCTCCCTTCTCGTTGCCGACGGTGGTGAGGAGGTTGGGCTGCACGGGCCGGCGGTCGTATTGGGATCCTTCGCTTTCGCGGGGTGGTAGTGATGTTAGTGTGTGTGTGTGGGGGGGGGGGATGTTTCCTTTGCTTGACTGCTAGCGTTATCGTGCAGTTGCGTTTTCAAAGTCAAGTAGAGCCAGAAACCGGATTTCTCCTTGTGTCGAGGGTTTCTCTGCTTCTCGACCTGCACAAGCGATATCACCGCACCAAGCACGGAAAACGGGTGACCAGCCCCGGGGGATACAGACACAGCGCACTTACAAGTAATCCAACTTTGCCAGATTCGCCGTCGTCAGCCCCGTGACCACCATCCCAAACACACAGTGGTCGGCATCTGCCACCATGCCCGGGTAGTCTGCGCCGCGCACGCGACGGCGGCAGTAGCCGTGCAGCACGGCGGGCGCAAACGTGTGCATGGCCTTGATCTCCTTGGGCGGGCTGCGGTCGTTGTAGCAGACGGAGTAAAAGACCTGCGGTTCCATCTGGAAGAGGGGTGATTGTCCGTGTCAGTGTCAGTGTACGTGTCCATTGATCTGCTGAGCCGTCTTCGTAGCTCTCTCTCTCTGTGTGTGTGTCTCTCTCTATGAGACAGACTCGAGCTCGGGGGTTGGGTGCCCTCGTATCCTCGTGTTCGATACAGTTCAGCGCAAAAGTGAGTTGAGCTTCCGACCACATTGGCCTGGACTTGGTTGGGAAGTTGCACCACAAGGTTTAGGGGGATAATCACATGTGCAGACTCTCACATACCAAAGTGCCTGCGAGATTGGCATTTGTTAGCCATGCCTATTAAATTATCAACATATCCAGGAATAGATCAAGGAAGTATGAAGGGTCATGAGGCTTTGGAGGTTCAATCCTCCCAAACACATACCATAAAAGAAGCCCGAATAAGTCTGATCAGACTCGCTGAGTTCGGCCATTTTGCAATTGTTGAAGTGGTATCCGTTCACCACGACGACAATGTTGACGATAGTTGTGAGACGGTTGTGTTTTGCTCGAAAGGGATGTCAACGGGAGCTTGACTGTGCAACTACGTAATTAGATTAAAATGAGACAGGCTGCAGACTGGCTGGTGGAGAACTGATGATGATGATGATGATGGTGATGGTGATGATGGAGGAGGAAAGCTTTACCCAAAGTACTTATTAAAAATAAAAAAGAACAAAAAGGAAGCAAAAGAATACATGGCAAGCTGGCTGCGCTGGCGCAAAACACAAGAGACAAGCAACCGGCAGCGCGTGCCTAGGCGTGCGGGTTTGGCTCTGGAGAGCCAAGCAACTGGGCCTTCTGGTACGTATCCTTTGCGGGCTCGCTGATAAGGGATGCCCGTCCGTGATCGGCGTTTGGGGCTGTTGGGTGGGCGATTTGGCGCAGCGACCCAAGACTCTTGGTACAACAATCACGGATAATGTCAATCAATATACACACCTTCATTTTGGCGGTTAGTTACTACGAGAACCCACATTCACAGAAATGGAATTGGTCGACTGCCAGTAGAGTATGACCGCTCTCAACGAAAGAGACCGTGACCTCTTGCCATGTCGAATCTGAATATAGTTCCCCAGAATGATAGAACGTCCACATCACATGATTCAACACAGTCACGATCACCTCAACCAACCACTTATTCCTTGGCCAACAACCTCGTAATCACAGCCTCCAAGCTCTCCAAGTCTCCCTTTGTAATCCCCAGCGCCTCGTTATCCGTCTTTTCATACAAGGTCCCGCCCTCAGCCCAGATCCTCCTCAACGTCAACACCGTCGCCTTGGCATCGCCCTCAGCCCACGCCTTGTCCTCGGCCTCCTTCATCTGGCTCAGCGGCACAGACTTGACCGCCCACTTCTCTCCGCCCGTCAGCCGCTCATACACACCCAGCACCTCCTTGGGCGTCGTCTCAAACGAATGCACCTTCAGCGCCTTGCCGCCCCCACCGCTCGCTGCCGCGGGTAAAGCAGCGACCTCGGGGCGCCGCAACGCCGCAACAACCAGCCGCCCGACATCCGGCATCGTCGTGAACCCAATCCTGCCTTCGCCATCGTCTGTGACGACTGCCGTCTTGCGCTCCACGTCGTATCCCGGCAGCTGCTCGCTGACAAACGGCACCCACGACTCAAAGTACGGGCCGGTGACCACGTAGGTGACGTGCAGATCCCCGTGCTGGGCCACCTCCTCGCGGATCAGCTTGCGCACCGCCAGCTTCTGCTGGTGCGGTTTCTCCCCGGCGCTCTGCGGGCCGTACTCAATGTCCGTGCCGTACTCGCTCGGGAAAAACCACTGCACGCCCGGCTCGGCGGCAGCCCAGGTGATGAGGTTGGCCTGTTTGGCGATCGCGCCGCGGCCAAATGCCGAAACGACCGTGTCAATGGCCTGGCTCGTGTACGCGCCGCGGACATCGCTTTCCGAGTCGACGCTGCCGGCTGTGATGTGGAGCGGCGTGCCAGCGAGGGACGCCTTTTGCTTCCAGCTCTCGAGCAAGCTGGCTTTGTTGGCGACGGTGTCGGGCGAGGTAAAGATGGTGATGGAGCCGAAGGCGGGTTGCGCTGTAATGATCTGCTGCGTAATGTGTTGCCCGATGAAGCCGGTGGCGCCAAAGATGAGGATGTTGGATGCTTTGAGAGACGCCATTTTGGTGGTAGTGGTGGTGTTAAGAATCGTTGTGCATGTGCATGTGCTTGTGCATGTGGTTGCAAGTGTTGTTGGTTGTCTGCTGGTAGAAATAACAGGACAAGGCTTCTTATAAGTACAAGTTCAACTCACTCATTCACTCGCTCGCTCGGCAATGCGGGACGTCACCCAATGCTGTACTGGGCAGCAAGCTGCTCTCGTAGTGCGCATCCGAGCAAAAGCAGAGAATAAAGCGGGACAATTGCGCGACTTGAACCTGCGGCCAAGATTGGGTCTGTCCAGAATAGGCCGTGCTACTCAAGCACGGCCTATAAAAGTCATGCAGTTCCACGGTTCTCGCTCTATATTCTGTACCTCCTAGACCTGTCCACATTGGCGTTATTGTTCGTTTGTCAATTCTTCGTTTCCTTTGCAAGCTCACAACGGGGCCGCACTAACGAGCAGCACCACTGGCGTGGATCCAAGCCGACTGCCGGGCATACCGGGCCAGACCGGACAAGACAGGACGGTGATGGGTCCTTTCGCAAGACGATGCGCCGTGGCTCTTGTTGCTCCTGTCGAGATGCTCCCTTTTTCACCCAAGAGCCAATCACTCAATCTCCCATGGCGATCAGCAGTCGTGGTATCTAAAACATGTGTGCTTCTTCAAGACGCAAATACTCCCAATGTCCTTATGCAGGACCTTTTCCTTCCCAGTGCAAACCCATCCAAGAACGCCTAGCTGAATGCAATCAATCCTTTGTCAAACCCCATCTCACTGCTCCAAGGACGCCTGCCAGAATCAATGCCCGTAGAGCCTCAATTACAATCGTCAACACAACATATCGTTACTAGCCTCCAGTGCTGTGACCTGGCTGCCGCATGCTCGGCTCGCCTTCCTGTGGCATGTTCGTCAGCATGGCCTTTTCTTTGCCCTTGCCTTTTCCTTTGCCTCGGCCGCCTCGCGTGCCGCTCCACTTGGCTGCGACCTCTGTCCGCGCCTCTTGCTTCAATTGCTCCAGCTCTTGCTCAAATTCAATCATTGCCGCATCGTCGTTGAGTTCAGCCACAATGTGGCCCAAATTCGAGCTCTCGTCGAGCGCCTTGAGCAGCAGTTCCGTGGCAATCGGGTCTTGTGGGTTGATGGCCAACGCCTCGTGCAACACATTGACAGCCTCCTCGGGTTTCCCGATATCCAAATAAATAAGTCCCTTGGCACTGAACACGCCGGCGTCTTTGCCATTCTCCCGCAGCACCGTGTCGAATTCGTGCAAGGCCAACTGGAACTTGCGCTGCCGCCGGTAAGTATGTCCCAGGTTCGTGCGTGCGACAATCGACACCTGCGGGTCGCTGTCGATCGCGTCGACAATCGAGAGCGATGTCTTGAATTTCTCCGCGGCCTCTTTGAGGCGATTTTGGTGGTAGTAGACGATGCCCATTTCATTCAAAAGCAACGGGTCTGTCGTGCACAGTCCGTAGGCCGTGTTCAGAAACTCCTCTGCGACTGTCATGTTGTTCATGGCGTGGTGCTGCATTCCCAGAAACACCTGTGGTAGATGTGTGCCCATAAACAGCCGCGCAGCAGTCGAGTAGGCCGAGATGGCCTGGTCGTGCTCGCCCTCGGCAGCAAAGGTGTGCGCAAACCCAATCCAGGCCGGTCCAAAATGCGCATCCATCATACTTGCCTTGCTGAAGTAGCGGCGCGCTTCGGGAATCTTGCCAATCATTAGGTAGTATACAGCAACGGCAAGCCAGCTGCATGGCTCCTCGGGATGGCTGTCGGCCAATTCATGCGCGACTAGAAAAAGAAGGTTCTTTTCTTGCAGCTCGTATAGACACGCCAGATGTATAGGGTACACACTGAACTTGTACTTGTCTTCGACAAGGATGGAATTTGTGAGCTCGAGGGCATCCTTGTACCGCGATTGGGTGTAGAGCTGGTCGGCTTTGGCCAGCAACAGGTCCGAGTTGCCCTTGAGCTTGTAGTGGGTGGCCAGACTCTCGCATGCTGTATTGAAAGCGTCTTGCTTTTGGTATTTGGACAGCCGCGTACTGTACAGCATCTTGACGTAGTAGGCTATTTCCTGGGCAGCATCCGTGTCGCTGCCAGCTGGGATGGAATCAAAGTCGAGCGAGTCGAGAAAGCCCCATTCTTCTTCGGGCGACAACAGAGCGTTCTCAGTCAGCTGGTTGAAGGCCTCAAAGCACTGAACATCGATGCGCACGGCATTCTTGTAGCACTCTTTGGCGCGGTCGAATGCGTTTTGCTTGGCATAGCAGATGCCTCGCAAATAACACATGCCAGCCTCGTATCGCCTATTTACCGCGTCCAGCTCTCTGCGTACCTCCGAATACGCTCTGGATCTGTGTGCCACTCTGCTGCTGTTGCTGCCGGACCCGCCCTGGGCTTTCCGCTTATGGACGTCCTTGGACTTGACCAGGTATGTTGGGTCCCGCTCTCCGAGGATGGCGAGGGCTTCGTCGAAGCGCGACTGCTTGATGAGACAGTGCGCAGCCAGGTACTGACACGAGGGATTTCGTCGGACGAGGTCGCGGTGCTCGAGAAACTTGTGGGCGCGAACATAGTTCCCCGTCGAAAAGTGGACTTGGGCCATCCAAAAGGCATCATTATCGTCGTCTAAACTGTGTTCATGGGATTAGATGATGCAAGCCAGACTGCCGACTGCTACAAAGGAGCGGTACTAGCCTGTCATGGCCAACAGCTTGTCGCCAACAAAGATGGCCGTCTGGAACTGGCCGGCGTCAAACGCCGTTTGTCGCCAATTCCTCAGGAAGCCCTCGACCTGGGCATTGTCTGCGTCGCCGTCCGAAGACATTATGGAGTAAAGGACGTGGGGAGAAGTCCCATGAAACGTGACATGCGGTTGTTATTGTTGTTGTATGGTGAGAAGCAATCTGGGATGAGAATAGCAGGAAACAATGTGGTAACGGCCGAGGTATTCGATTGTTTGGTTTGAGGCTGTCGGAGGCAAGAGCCGGTTGCTGGGTCGCCCCCAGGGCGCGACGCGCCTGTAGTCGCAACAATATATGATGCTTATCGCTTATCGCTAAATGTCCCAGTATCTCAGCACCCCCTCGTGGCGGCCTAACAGGGGGCTATCCACTAACACAGCCTCTGGTCAGTGAGCTACAGCCGCCGAAGGCGTTCCTAGAGTCAACTACAAATATCCAGCCACTAAGCCCTCGCGAGGGACTTCGGTTTCCCTCACTTGTGGTCAGGACGATTACCATATCATCCCCATGATTTCACAGATGATTTATGATTTGATGTTTAGAACACTGAACAGCTTCATTTCTCAAGTCGTGGTTGCAACTGATTTATCTTCACCAAGCGATACCTTTGTCGATCCAGTCGCCAAAAGCACAATATTACATGAGGAAAGCATTTGACATAGAAATCCTCTTCCATGTCTCAATGGTCTGATCTGGTGATTCTCGCATTGGGTCTTTCGAGCCTTCTTGCAGACCGTCGGCGGCAATGAGCACAACGCTGCATCCACTTGACTACATCCTATGTCACCAAATCCTCCAGGATGGCCTCGAGTTCTTCCTTGCGGAATGGCAAGCTCAGAATTTCCGTGCCCAGGATGTCTTTGCGGCTGGTTATCATTTGATGATCGTGGAATCTACATGACCAAAGTTAGTGAATGATTCCGAGACTGTCGTCAAGAAGGCATCTTGACACGACTTACTCCTTGAGCAGCGTCCGGAAAGCCATCTCGGAACTGCAGATGAACTCCTCGACCGCTTTGTTGTACAACATGCGGTACTCGACTCCAGCATTCTCACCGCCAGTGCCGCCCTCATCATGCATGACGACCAGCACCTCGCCGACCAGCAGCTGGAAGAGGTTCTTTGCATTGTCTGGCAGAGACTTGAGCACAAACGCTACACCATCTTTGCCGCCTATGCGCCGGGCCTTGCGGCCCAACAGCTCGTGGACCTCGTCCACGACATCCAGTTCAGCCGCTGTTTTGCCTGCGAACGTCGTGGTGTCGTGAAAGGCAAAGTTGAACCCAGACCGCTGTCCGCTGTCCCAAAGAGCCGCGAAATCAGGGGTATCGACACTGCATGCCAAATGTACCTGCGGATGGGCGGCGAGCTGCGAAAAGATGGTTTGGAATTGAGATTTCCGCAAAGAAGGTGCATCTGCCGAATTGATAATGACGGTCAGGCTCATGTCAGATGAAGAGATTAGGGAGAGGACGTCCTGAAGCAAGGCAACGGGTTGTCCGGATGTGAGCTTGGCGGTAGGGTCAATTGCGGCGCTGATTGTGACGAGGACTTCGCGGATGGTGATTGTTCGGATGTAGCCGTTGATGACCACAATCTTGTGGGAATCGTGGTCCTGGATTTTGCTGTGCAAATGTTTGGCGAAGCGCTGAAGCAGCGCGCGCTTTGACCCAAACCCATAGAGGCAGAGGCTGAAGCCCTCAGCCAACTCAAAGGACCACTGATTGAACGACTGGGCATGCAAGTCTTGTAAATATTGGATGTCTGCCTCGTGCGAGTCTTTTAAATCTCGGGCAATGGTGAAGTACTCGTCGTGTGTGAGCAGATCCAAGGACGAAAGAGTATTGTTAGACGTCTTGGCCAAGCCGGGCTTGTTCTGAAAAAAGTACATTTCCTGCGGCGGCAAGTCTCGAGGCGGAGTCGGCGATTTCTTCCTTGTGCCGGGAGGGCGTCCCCGGCCGCGAGGTGTTTTGGAAGGGGTGGCTGCTGCTGCTCTCGTGGCTTCGTCTTCGTCGTCCTCGTCCATCAGACCGTCACCGTCGTCCTCCTCGTCTCCTTGCTCCTCGGCCTCAGAGCCTTCACCACTCGACTCGTAGATGGCGCGCACAAGGCGCTCATCGTCTTCATCGTCGTCGCTCACAGCATCGCCCAGCACGCGGTCGATTAGAGCCCGCGCACTCTTTCGCCGGGCAGATCTGTCTGCTATGGTCCGACGGCCCGGAGTGTCGAGTCCATTGACACCCTTTTTGGACCTGGAGGGTGTTTCCAACTTGGCCTTTGCAGCTGAGCGTGGCCCAGTGGGCGTAGAAACGGAGCCGTTGGCATGGTTCGCAGCCTTTGGTGGGCGCCCACGTCTTTTGGGGGTAACTGCCACTGTTGCTGGCACCTCAGCCCCAGCAAGCTCGTCGCGGTCTGGCTGAGTGCCTCCATTGCCGTCCTTGGAGGTGTCGTTTCGTACTATCTTTCGGCGCTTGGAGGGCGTTGCCAGGACTTTTGTGTCGTCTGGGCCTTCTCTGATGCCCTCCCGCTTGCGCTGAGGCTGTTTGCTAGGGCTTTCTTGGGAAGAGATTGGCCCTGTTGTTGATTGCCGAGGCATTGCGTGAACCATGCGTTGCAAGGAGCGTTGCAAGGAGCCAGACTTTGTTGATAAAAGAAATGAGCTTCTTCTCCCGTGCTTTGGAGTTGCGGATGGAGGGATGGATGTCTTTTCGAGCATGTAGACACTGTCGTCAAGGTCGTCGGGTCAATGGCGCGACCAATTGGGCGACGCGTCCACAAAGAGCAGACCCCACTCCTTCGCTGTAGAAAGCCACCAAGGCACTGTAACCCTGAGAATTCGGGGTATGGTGCCCACTATCGCCCCTGTTGATGCGGCCCCTTCAGCGGGTACAAAGTACCTGAATACCAAGAACTGCCCTGTAGCCTCACTTGGTCCGGTTACCAACTCCAGGGTTATTGTCTCTGAACTTCATTTTCCCGCCATCACCAACCATATATGATATCCAAGTTGGGTTTTTTGCTTGTACTTTCAACCGCTTGAACGAATCGCATTCCGAGTCCAGCTAGCCATTCTCTCTGCCTTGCGGCAAGAGATCGACCTCCGTCAAGATGAATCTTAATCTTTCCGCATCATTGAACATCTTCAAGCTGCTTGCAAATCCATCCTTGTGCCTGCCCCATGCCACCATCCCGACATTCAAGGAGCTGCCCGTCCCTCTAGACTCTGCCTTTGACAGCACAGAAGACAGGAAGGTCAACATCAAAGCCGTTGTGCTTGACAAGGACGACTGTTTTGCTGTCCCAGAGACCAACGAGGTCTACGCACAGTACCAGGTGAGCATGGACCCCAGTGGATCAGTGTCTTTTCCTCTCTCAGCTTCTGCTCCGATTCTAACATCGATGCCTCAAGGACCGATTCAATGCCTTGAAGGCGGCATATCCTGGGCGGCGTCTGCTGATCGTGTCCAACACGGCTGGAGCCCTCAGCTACGATCCCAAGCGGGAGCTGGCCTCGGAGCTCGAGAAGGCCACGGGCGTCACCGTGCTCTCCCACCAGACCAAGAAGCCCGGCTGCGGTACGGAGATCATGGACTACTTCCGGAAGCACCCCGAGACTGGAGTCACAAGTCCTGGCCAGATCGCAGTGGTGGGCGACCGGCTGTCCACTGATATGATGCTCGCCAACCTGATGGGGAGCTACGGGGTCTGGGTCAAGGATGGCGTTGTGCCGCTCGAGAGGAAAAGCATTGTGAGGATTGCACAGACCGTTCAGGCACTTTGGTTGTGATATCTTGGTTCGCTAACTTGATGGTGTAGTTCTCCCGAATGGAGCAAAGACTGGCGCCGTTCCTTGTCGCTCGCGGATACGCTCCACCTCGGCCACAGAGTCCTTTCGAATAAGCGGATCGTGTCAAGTGACAGGCTGTGTCCGCTCAGCCGCTCAAGCCATGCATGCAGGGCTGCCGGAATCGAAGACTGGCTCCGTGTACTTTGTTCAGATACCCAAATTTGATACCGCCTCAAGTGACGGAAGACCACTGAAGCTCTCACCAGGCTCTGCCCTTTCTCTAATGTGAAGCCCTCATGGAACATGGCGAGCAATGAATGGGGTGCAGTAGAAGAGAAAGCCTCCTGAGTCCTCATTCTACGACGCAGAGATGTCACAATGGTGAAGCCAGATTGGTCTCGGGTCAGTTGGTTGTCTTTGTCATACGCCACTTGGCTGTTTGAACCAGGCTTTATTGCGCATCATCATCTGGTCTTGAGCGTGTGTGCGAGCGACCATGTGGCTGGGGCGATGCTCGGTCCCGTCACCTTTTTTGTTGTTCCTGAGCGCACCTGAAAGGACTCGGCAGATTCTTGCAGAGCTGCTGGTAGACAGAAAAAGGAATGAATCGGTACGTTTTGTCTGTGGCGCCAGCCATGGTACAGGCAATATTTTGATACCTTTTACAGACGAGATTGATTTCAAGGACGGATGTTACGTGGATCGATGCGACATGGACGAGCCTGCGACCCTACCTGTGGTTCAAAGTTGTGTTTATTGGACCAGCGCATAGAATACTCATACTCTCCAAGCCCGATCCTCGACTCTTTTCAATTGTGGTCACTGGATGATACTATACTGATTTACGCTCAAGATCTCCTCATTGTCTTTTTCAATTTCCAGCCTATACAGCACAACACACACACACAGAGAGAGAGAGAGAGACCAACGACGTTTAGCAAGCCAGCGCTCTGACAATCGCACGCAACTCCTCACCATCAACAACGTCCGCGTCCTCTTTCTCTTTCTCAAGCTCTTCCGCGTCCACGCCTACAAGATCATCGCTATTCGGCATCCCTCGGTTCCCCGTCAAGCACGAAGAATGAAACCAAACCCGCACCGCGTCCCCAGAACTCGACCCAGACGCTCCCAAATCATCCAGCGCCAGCACGTCGCTCAGCTGTGCAACACTGGAACTTCGCACACCGCCGCCTACTATAATCTCGCGGAGACGACCACCGCCGCCAGAACCAGAACCACCACCACCACCACCAGCAGCACGAATAATTCGTGAGAGTGTCTCAGGATGATCAGCTGCCGATCCAGGCCCTCCAGAAGTCAACAGGCCGTGAAAGTTGCACGTCGCGAGGTCTGCCAGGGCGACTTCGGGCGTTGCGCCTTGGGAGCCGAGGATGTCGTCCTAGAAATCGCAAGAGATATTTCAGCAGTTATCCAGAAAGCAAACAGACAGCATCGGTGAGTGAGGACTGAACAGCCTCCACAATAACAATGAGGCAAAAA
>KZ678655.1:2803-32068 GCA_003019895.1 Coniella lustricola
TCTTCTTCTTCATTATCTTCTTCTTCATTATCTTCTTCTCCTTTATCTTCTTCTCCTTCTTCTCCTTCTTCTCCTTCTTCTCCTTCTTCTCCTTCTTCTCCTTCTTCTCCTTCTTCTCCTTCTTGAGAAACTACTGCAACACAGGATGCAAGCTCGGACGCTGAAGGGGGGGGGGGGTTTATACTTTGCTTGCTCGACTCGACTTGGCCATCTTGTCCGTCGCTTCAGTCTTGAATCTTGTCCATATCGTCTCCACTGTGGAACCAAGACGATCCCTTTGGCAGCGCGCAGCCTCACTCACCGTCTCGCTTCCGGGAAGAACCCAGACAGCTGAATGAGTGGGAGGCTGGACGGGGCCCGTTGAACCAGTCACTCGAACCCGCTCTGTCCATCTCCTCGTGGCCGCTGGGAGCGAGGCTGGTCCCAAGCCTTGACCACGATATCAACAAGGTTTTGGCCGCCCCCAGCAACAGCAGTGTAACGAGGACTGCTTCGTCAACCACACCCTGCAGCTAGAGGAAATCCTCATGAGCCCCCTCGACAGATCTGATGTCCGCGCCGTCTCCTCCTTTTTCTTTTTTTCTTTTCATTTTTTTTTAAAAAAAAGAAAGAAAAAAAAAAAAGAAATGCCAAAGGGGAAGAGGATATGCAAAACGTCCATCACTGGATGCATCATCTACAGGCATAGCAACCACAAAGCGACGCTCTGCTCCAGCAACCATCTCACGACGCTGCTGCGCACGAGCACGGGCAGATTTGCGCCCATCGAGTGCTCTCGCCGAGGCCGGGCTGGGTCCTCTGCAACCACACCCTCTGCGTGTCCGCATGGACGATAATCAAACAGCCTGCTGCGTCCAGCCCTTCTCCAGCGTGTTGCCAAACGGAAAAACTCTTTCCAGCGAGGCCTTTGCGCCATGCGACTGTCCCATCTGCCTGCGGCCGCCTTCCACAACAGGCGCCGTGCTCCGGCAGCCGAGAGTGTGTGTGTGTGTGTCTGTGTGTATATGTGTGTGTGTGTGTGTATATATGTGTGTATATATATGTGTGTGTACATGTGTGTGTGTACATGTGTGTGTGTATATATGTGTGTATATATGTGTGTATATATGTGTGTATATATGTGTGTATATATGTGTGTATATATGTGTGTGTACATGTGCGTGTACATGTGTGTGTGTGTGTGTGTGTTCTTGATGCTCGTATGCACCACAAGACACGGGTCCATGGCCCATACAATTCTCCACCCCTCGAGCAACCGTCGGCCAGCGTTACATTGGGGCCCCAAGGCCTCTTGGACGGCGTCCACCACTCCCCCGCCCCCATGCTCGGACGAACCGACACAACCACGTGCCCCGCTCCAATGCTGGAATGCCGATGAGCCAGTCCCCGTTGTCCCAGACTCCCGGTCGCCCTTGATGCTGCCAGCTTGCGCCATCGTCCAATGCCAGGCCTCGCTCGAGAATCGTGGCCAGTCTGGCCGTCGCATCGCGTCGCGGTTTCTGGCTCACGCCCTCCAACGGCATCGTCGCCTGCGCCCCAGAGACGGCCTCGAGGACGACAAGGGAGCCTGAGGCGGACGCCCTCTTTCGAATGCGGCTAGGCGATCCGATCCGTCCTCATCGACGGACTGGACCGCCAGGAGGAACTGGCTGGCTGGCTGCGCCCTCGTCTTGCAAATTGCCAAGTCTGGGCATCGACGCACGCCGGTACGGTACTTGGGTCGTGGTCGGCTCGACCCCCCAGCTTGCGAAGGGGCATGGAAGCGTGCGCGACAGCACGAGGACGACGACGACGCGACCCATGTCGACGGGGGCCCCTCCCACAACGATACGTGGACCTCGAAAACACAGTCACATGGAGACCGCAAGCGCCGCTTTTTTGGCTTGGTTTGTTTTGTCTCTTGCCCTCCGTCGTCTCAACAAGGACTTTGTGCAGTCAGGATAAAAGGCTGGCCATCACCCGCTTCACTGGACTTGGTATCGTACCAGACGACCTGCCCTTCAGACCCAGTCCAAGCCCAGCTCCTGCTCACCACGCCTCGTCGTCTTTTCGGCTTGTCACTCCCAATTGGCAGTTTTCGCCTTGGTGATCCTTGTTCTTGTTCATTTTTTGGGGGGCATTGGTTCTTTCAGCATGCTCGCCCAGCTCTCTGTGTCGGCGCTCGCCTTGAGCGCAGGTTGCGCTGCCTTGAATGTGCCGCGCACCGTGATTCCCACGGGCGAGAATGGCCTGCGCCCTGCCAAGGTGCGGTCTGCGCCCATGGCCAAGCGCAGTGACATTTCGGCTTCAGAAGTCGTTGGCTTCCCCACGACCGTTGCCTCGGGAACCGAGGGCACGCTGATGGAGCAGTGGTGGCCCTACCTGTACGTCGTCGACGGCTGTGTGCCGTTCCCGGCTGTTGACGCCGAGGGTGATACGAGGTGAGTTTTGGCGTCTTTCCCTCTGGCCCTGGTCCTGGGCCGCTGTGTATACGCGGGACATGGCAGCTCATGATGCATCCATCCTCCTCCTCCTCTTCTCAGCGCCGGTCTTTCCCCCACTGGTCCTTCAGACGGCGACTGCTCGAGCTCGACCGGCCAGGTCTACGCCCGCGCCGAGACGTACGGCGGCTACTACGCCATCATGTACTCGTGGTACATGCCCAAGGACGAGCCCAACGAGCTCGAGGGCGCCCTGGGCATCGGCCACCGCTACGACTGGGAGAACGCCGTCGTGGTCCTGAGCAGCGAGAGCACCTCCGCCACCCTCGTCGGCATGGCTGCCTCGTACCACGGCGACTACAACGTCTGCGTCGGCGCCTCCGGCTGCGCCTCGTACCTGGACGGCGACCACCCGCTCATCCAGTACTACTCGGCCAGTCTGATCCTCGACCACTCGCTCGGCTTCACTACCACTGTGGGCGGCACCCAGCCGCTGATTGCGTGGGATGAGCTGCCTACTGTTGCGCAGGATGCCTTGGCGGACAAGGACTGGGGTGGTAAGCCATTTTTTTTTTGTTTTTTTTTGGGGGGGGGGTTCTGGTTTTGCTGTAGAGTGATTGTGCCTCGAGAAAAGGAACCGTGGACTGACTGACCCGACGAATAGATGCCATTGTTCCCTTCCTCGACTCTGACTTTGAGAGCTACCTCGAGGAGGCTTACGGATACCTTGACATCTAATGTGTTGCAGCTCGACGGTTTGATACAACACAACAAGAAAAGAAATATCACAAAAGAGACTCGAAAAAGAAAAGAGGGACGAAGCGTGGTTTGTTTTTGGTGGAAGCGTTGACAAAAAGACCGTCATGTGTTTTTGGAGATGATAATGTCGCGACGGTTGAGTGGCTCATATCCTTCCAAGAGTACATTGATATTTCAACTTGTACATATTTACCTTGTACATATCTCGGTACAGAAAATAATCACGTGAAATTGATCACGGTACCAAATATCAACCAAGAGTTCTGTTTCCATGGCCACTCTTTGCGAATCGAGATTGGTTCCGCAAAACCGTGGTATTGCTGCCAAGTTCAAGGAAGATTCAAAAAGACGTCCAACATCCTTGGATACTTTGGAGTTCCCAGCCCAGTAACCGGATCCTTTGGAAATTGTTAGCCAGATTCTTCTCATGATCCCTTGTACCACACCATCCATGAATGTCACATCACCCCGTTTTCAGTTGACTGTGAGAAAAGAAAAGAAGAAGAACATAAGAATGGACTCTCCACTCACCCAACCTTGGACAGCATTGAATCCACCGCCATCACAGCCCGTGTTGTTCCCCTTTGTAATATCGTTGAACATCTGCGGATGAGCGTAGAGCGTGGGATTGACAAACCCCACGGCCGTCTTGCCTACAGCCAGCCGCTCTTCGTTGATGCGATTGATGATGGACGCAAAGATTGGCGTCGATGCAGAGGTGCCTGCGACATTCAAGAATTCGCCCTTGCCTATACCAATGGTAATGTTGTTCCCCAGCGCCGAGACGTCTGGATATCCCCGTCCGATGCGATTGCTGTCGGCGTGGGTAAGTTTTGTCAGCTTGCAGCACCAATGTTGACTTTACATCCTTTATGTGTCGTGAGTAGAAACACAGGACCTAAACAAAGAATTGGTCAAACTCATACTATCGGCCTCCAGTACTGCCTGCAAGCGCAGTGACATTCGGCAAAGCAGGGTTGTTTTCCTCTGGCACCAGACTGCTGTAATACGGATAGTCTGGCGAGTGTGTGGCAAAGAACCTGTCCGTTGCGTTCCTCTGGTACTCTGGCGCGCCAAAAACATTGGAAAACCCGCCGCCAGACGTTTCTTCGGGCTCGTTGGCAAACACTGCTGCCCATTCGGGGTCGTAGATGGTTTGGCCCGTGGGGATGTATGTCGCGCCGACGCTGGTTACGTAGGGACTGTGGAATGGAAACAATATAATTAGTCTTTGTGGTATTGATGCCACAAGTGTCACGGTTCTGGTAAATAGGCCGGAGAGGGAGGAGAAGGGAAAGGGAAGAAAAGAAAAACCAAAAAAAAAACCCCAAAAAAAAAGAACGCAATGGAATACTTACCAAGTCGACGGCCACGATGGATTGAATATCAGACCCTCTGGCCCGATACACGTAGCATCCGACTCCGTGAAGCTCACTCTCTCTGCCACTCCATTATCACCTGAGCCAAAGACGAACGTAACACCCTGGAGGCCAAGCTTCAAGTACTCGTTGCACTGACGCTTTTGGTAGGCGATTGGAAAGGCCGCTTCCGTGCCTCCGTAGGATATCGAAATCACGTTCTGACAAAACAAAAAAAGACGCGGTCAGTATTGGGGTCTTCAAAGTGCCATATAGAGTACTCTAGCAGAGTGCCGAGGCCGCCCTCGGGAGCTGTCAATATTCGGCGGGGAAAAGCAAGTCTGCGAGTTCATGCGATGCAAAACTTACCGTGGGTTCAAATACGCCACACTGCAGTGTTCCGTTGTAGCCGCCTGGCAACGGATCAGGATATGTGGGATCCAGACCTACCAGATCGCCCGTCTCGTTGTAAGCCGTGTAAGTGCAGTAGCTTCCGTCGATTGCGTCTAGAAAGGTGTTGAAGCCCCAGCTCCCTGATGAGTTATCGTTAGTCTTGTTCAAGCCGTCTGGAATCCCTCAAACTTCACAAGCATCTCTCGGATCCACGTGTCAGTATACATGTATCAAACCAGATACAACCGAAACATCGCATGGGAATCTGATAGGCCCTGCAACGGCACGGCCTTGAAGACCAAGACTCGCAACAGTGTTTAGTGAACTGTCAACTCACAGGTATCGTTGTACCACGACTGTATCCTGATATCATCCGCATCGTAAATCTTGATCTGCTGTGGCCAGACAAGAGGATATGCCACCTCGATGTCCAGCACAGCCTCTGGGCCATCGATGAGCGCCAGAGACACATTGCTCGTTTTGGCAACGCCCCCGTCAATCAGATAGTCGGTTGGATGGGTGTCCTGTGGGACTTGCGGGCTGTATCTGGCAAAGAAGTCATTCAAGGCCGCCTGATCCCAGAACTGAAGGTCCGTCTCGAAGATGCCCAGCGAGTTGGAGGCGTCTGACTTGTCTCCGGGGGGGATGCTGTAGATTGCTGCGATGCAGGCCGGTGTCATGCCAGCGCCGCAGGTGGTCAAGCTGTTGTTTGCAGATACTGGAGCTGCCGTGGCGGCGGCCATGCTGGGTCGATCAACTTTGTAAAATGCTGTTTCAGCTTCCAAGCCTTTGACATGCACGCAAGATTGTACGGATCAGAAGAGGCATACTCCTCTTGACCCTCGACTTATACTTCATATGTCCTCGCGCTTCCATGTCCATGGGCGCCATCAATTTTACCCCAGGAGTGATATAATCAATGTGGTGCTGTATATGCTTTGGGACATGATACTCGTCACAGGCAGGCATAGCCACACCGCTCACAGTATCAAAGTGCTCATAATACTCTGTATGCAATAGCGCTTCCACAAGGCAAGCAGGCGCGTCAAAAGCCAGCCAGGCTTTGTTATCCGAGTGCGTGACTTTCTCAATGCCCTCGTCCACGAGCCAGTGCGTCACTGCATCTATCGCCTCAGTGGACGGCTGGAAAAACTCAATCACTTGCTCAGAGGTCCAATGCTTGCCGTAATCCGGTGATGCCGGATCGGAAATGCGCAGAAGCTGGTCCTGTGCGGCTTCGAGGTTGGACTGCGTCAGGCCAATGCGGACAGGAAGGATCGAGGTGCCATCTACGCGAGAGCGTTTGGTCCAGCGCGAAGACAATGACGACTGCGAGGAGGAGCTCAACCCTCTTCTTTCGTGGATGGTATGCGTGTCTGGTGCGCTCACCGTCCCAGCCACAGTTATGAAGAGGACCGGGAAGCCGCCCCAGAGGGCGAGGGCGTGGAGGCACGGGCAACGCATAGTGGGACAACAGCACTTGATGATTCTATTACAGATAAAGAGCGATGCAAGAGAAGATGAAATGTGTTGAAATGAGGGCTAGCTTATATACGATTCAAAAGGGTCCCCACGGAATGGCCAGTGCCTGCTCTTGCAAGAGAGGGGTTACGGTGCATTGGCAACACCCAAAATAACATCACGCATATAGACTGCATATCTTACAGTTACGACATTCTGAGGATTGTCACAACACCACCTTCTCTTTCAGTGTACACCTATAATACAGCTGTGGGCAGGCATGCACGAAGCGAGGTTTCTCGCCGCCAAGGTCCAGGATAACAGCTAGTCGTGGCAGTAACATGGCATCAGTTGATACTTGATTACATTCGGCATCACATCTGTAAAAGGTGAGAGTCGGAGGTCCGCCTCTCTTTAAGTAGTGCAGGAATTGCATACAGGTGCTCCCTCTATTGCGCTTTCGTGAAGGTATTACAAAGACATGGAAGCCAAGGACTCCATGTTTGGTGTCCTAGAGGCCTCGAGTCCTAACACGCTGTGGATCGACGAAGCTGAACGATGCAATTCACCAAATACTCATATATAACGAACAAAAAATCACTTGCGAGGAAGAGTGGGAAGTTTCGAAATTGAATCGTTCATGAGATAGTAAGCATTTTGCTTCATCACGTTGCTGCGGCGAGGTGAAATCGTAGAAGTTGCATTTTTCATAATTCGTAACCAAGTCGGTTTGACATTCGTTGACAGGACAATGTGAATCCCTCTGCGGAATACGCATTAAAAATTGAGCCAGTGGAGCGAAGCGAGAGATGGCTGATAAGAAAGGGGGAAGAAAAAAAAAAGAAAAAAAAAGGAAAGTAAACGAAGGGTTGAAGAGGTTGAACCGCGCAACGAAAATGAAATCCGACCACAGGACTAAAAAGAAAGTGGCATCACGTAGCCACACATCGGATGCCTCAACGGTTGCAGCAGACCAAACAAGACAAGCCACGAGGAAAATGACCTTCACTGCACGTTTCTCCATGTTGTCGGCACGAAAGGACTAGTATACTCGGAGTGAACGGCCCCTAACTCATCGTCTTCCTCGGTCATCTGAAGATCATCCTCGCCCATTTCAACTTCGGAAATGCTCGCAAGGCCGTCGAGGCCGCACCCAGAACCAAGAGATTCTGCACAAGTCGAATCATGTGGGCCATGGAGGCTCAACATTGGCCCAGTATCACCATACCCGGACACGGACGACGGCGTGCTAGATCCAGCCACCGTAGTGATGGTAGAAAGTTCAGTGTCACTCCCATCCGACGAGAAGGAGCTTTGGCGAGACCCTCTCTTTTTCCTAGCCATCTACATATTGTGCGCTCGCTTCAAGTGAGCATTCAAGTTGTCAGTTCGTTTGCCCTTAAAAGTCTTGCCGCAATAGGGACACATGAGCTTTTCCTCCGAGTGAGTTTTCAAGTGTCTTCCGAGATGGGATAACCAAATCTTGGTGTTCTTCCCACTGGGGCGATTAGAGCAGCCCGGAACGGGGCATTTGCGAAGCGGCTTCTTGAGCAAACATGTCAGGTTTGTTTGTGTAGCCTGTTTCGAAGATGACACTGGCTTCTTGGCTTCTTTCTGCAGGCTCCATGACGGCTGGTTGTAAAGATTTGCCTGCTGTTTTGGTACGGTCAGCTCTTGTATATCTTGGTCGGCTCCTATATCGCTCATGTGTTGGGGTTTACTCACATCAAGAAGATCTTCTGAAGATGACCACTCATCTGTGATTCCATTCGTTCCCGAGAGAGGGCTGTAAGCTTTATTTCTGTCGGGTAGCACTGGGTTCTGTTCATGGAGGAGCTGAGCATGACTGCCGGGCGACACGCTTTGCTCATAGTGCTGCTGGGCTCGGTATCCCGGCGGTGCCACTGGCATCATTGCATGGGTTCCCACAATGGAATCTTCGAAAGCCATCGAGTGACTAGCTACGGATTGCGAGTACCAAGTATACGCATCGGTTGTGTTCATGGCCTGGTTCCCGCTTGCTTGCATGTACGGGTTCTGGAAGCTTGATGCCAGGCTTTGTTCCGGAATAGTGAAGCAATTGAACGATTCTTGTTTGTAGTAAGGCCGCAGATCTGGGGGGCATGTGTCGAATGGTGTTGTCAACTGTGTCTGCTGTGAACCTGCAGAGCTTGTAGTAATCAGGCTCTGAGGGCTCGAGTCCGTGGCAGAATGAAAGCCTCCGTCGATTTGACCACTAGCATATGGAGTAGCATAGTCGGAGCCAAATGTGAAGGTAGTGTTCACAGGGGGCAGTCCAGTACACTGCTTCGTGTATCGCGGCTGAGGAACAGAATTGAAAGGGGCCGGCCACGGACGCTCACCATCATCGCCCAATTCAGCCGGCATCGGAATGTTGCCTAGCAGCTCTGCCATTGGAACGACTGTTGCGGAATCTCCTTGAAGTTCCAAAATCAACTTCCATAGTGGCTCAAGGTTGAACCCGTTGCTAGGCGCTGGCCTGGATATTGACTGGCTACTGTTTCCAAGTGTAGGAATACTCTGGGCAGAGTCTGTCTGGACTCTCTTGGCTGGAGGAGCAAGCTCTGGTGCCTCCGAGGTCACTTCACCCGGGCGTTTGTTCTTTCCAGAGAGAGCTCTCCACAAATGCACCGGGTTCGCCAACGTTGCTGAAGTAGGCCAACGCTTGAAGTCGTGGTGTTTGCCGTAGGATTTACACACAGGATTGCGACACTCGACTAGGCCCTTCTTAAGCTTGTCGCAGTTGTAGAACAGATGAATGACCTGCTGGTATGGCGAATCAGAGAGCTTGGTGCAGGCTGGCATCCAACACTTCTTATTGTCACCGTCAGAAAAGGGCCGTTGCAAGTTTCCGCTGTACTTATTAAGGAGTCTAAGCACGACGTCGTTGGCTGCTCTCGCTGCTAGAGAATCACGTGTGACCTCTTGCAAGCTAAGTCTGATTTAGAAAGTGTTTCTCTTCTTATAGGTCATGGAATCTTGAACACTCACCCACATCTGTTGCTCGTCCTAGAGTGGTGATTTGGAAAATCTTTTGCCTTGTTATTGCCCAGGCGCTTGATGGAAGAACTTTGAGGGGAAAGACCTTTGATTTTATTCATTTTGCCTGTATGTCAAGATCAATCATCACTATCCGCGAATGTTGGAAAGGGCGCGCTTGTTAATATTATATTGAAGCCCTACGCGAAGGAGGAGAGCCGCGAGAGGGCACAATAAATACATAGAGATGCAACTGTAATTCTGAGGAGTAACCATCGCCAACGCCACTTCAAGAGTACAATATCACGTTGCCCTTCCTTGCTGTAGGGCTCTCTGAATATCCCTTCGACCGGTAAGGCAAACAGTGCGGTGACGCTCGTGGGGTTGGATCCTGGTATTGAACGCAGATGTTGTAAGTGATATCTCCTTGCTTTGAGCCCTGCGAGGCGTCTTTAGCGGACACGACAAGGCTGCCCTAATCCGTAATGCGAGCATTCGAGGCAGTCTGTGGCCGGTTGGCAATTTGCGAGGTCCTTTTCCTCATCGCCTTCATCACTAGTAGCGGTTGCCTTGTTCAGAGTGGGTTATGTTGAGATACTATCATTGATCCTCCCAATGCAGTATATCGTAGCCGAGACCAGGCTCTGGGTATAAAAAAAGGCAACCAAATCTCGCATGCAGTATCATCCACTGCTGCCCGACGTGATTAGTGAAGCGTTTACTCGGTTGCTTGCAAGAGCGGGATTCGAAACTTCGACAACACCTTGGGGGATGAGACTGTAGGTGATGAGGTGTGTTGAATAGCCCTTCTCAGGGCGCAGATGTGTCATATGTACACGGACGTATAAGGTCGAAGAGACCGTAAGCTTCGAAAGCATGTGACCCAGACTCGTTGTGAGGTCAAAGATGTTACTCGGAAAGAGAACAGCGCGCTGCTTTGGCTCGAGACCCTCGATTCTGGTCTGTGACATGATGGCGAATGATGCATTATGGATTCACACCTGCTGATGGATTCGATGGGATTTTTGTATAATGGCCTGGGGTACCAGAATCTATTGAAATAATAACGGTGGCAGCTGGAGATGAAAAGTCGTTGGACACTCGAGCGCTGCAACTGTTGCAGCGCCTCGCGAGACTTATATCCGCAAAATGGCAACGCTCGACATTCCAATTTGGCCAGCCGTTACTGTACATTGCCTACAGCTTTTCTTAGATTTGCTGTGCTGCGCCCCTTCAGCCCATCGCGCAGCTCAGCTCTGACGCCCCATTTGGATGTAATTCAACTCTTTACAGCGGCTGTTGCGCTCTGCAGCAACATACCAGTCAATATATGCTGCATCTCGGCCTATGATGTTTGCAAACATCGCTTCTTTTACATCGATGGTGTGGGCTGATTCTTTCTGTAGATAGGGAATGACAGAAGATTGGATTGAGGTCTGGGTATCAAAATGGCAACCGAGCTGCGTGATGGAGTTCCATCACACGCAGTATTGGGCCGCTGAAAAGCTGCAAGCCACACAAAAGTCACGGCCTCGCGGGGAATTGGCTGGGAATCTGCTACTTTTGTGCGCAGTAGTCGACAAAATCCCAGCAGCTTGACGTTGACAAGGCATCCACATTGTTCGGATGTGCCCTGCTCAGTCTTGTGTCGTGTAGATAGCTTCAACGGCTGAAGCCATACAACTCTCAACCTTCGCAATCATGTTTCTTGCCAGGAATGATTGAAGACTGCGGTTATACAAGTGCAAGACAGTCGGACACAAGCTAGTCTGTGAGCCAGTGGTCTGAAAGGAAATATTCAGGTCCAGTCGCAGATCAACTCCATCTTGAATACTGTACCACCAGAGAGACAAGACTGTTCGCGCGGCCAGCCCGTCACGACGACTGCCACTACATCCCACTGCCATGTTCCAGGAGATATGTTCCAAGTCTGGACGATGCCAAGATCGCCCTTTTGAAAAGCGGCGTAAAGGACCGTAAGGCGAGAAAAAGTATTCCCCATGTAGAATGAGCCGGCGAGCGCGCAGCTCTGAGTTGGCAAGGCAAACCAACCCGTGTCTTTTTCCCTTCCATACATGGAGTCTGGTACATGCAGCACATCACTATGAATCTTGCCATAACGATAGCCTGTCAAGCATCGGTGATGTAACGCTTGAGCGCCCCTGTGCGTTCCAATCGCCTTCACCTTAAGAGAGCCCAATATCAGCCATTTGACCAACGTCGACGACTACCCGATTGTAATCTGCAAACTCTGGATCGACGGTGGTACTCCGAGACGGCGGTCTCGAGTCGAGAGCCTGCATGCTGCATATTCTGGTCGCATTGCCCATCACAGACGACGACTGTTATACTGAAATGATTGGAAAGGTGCCACAGACCGGCCATCATTGGGCACCAAGGTCCAACACATGCTCTGATTGACGTACATAGCCGCAGACCTTGTGTGTTGACTTGAGCCGCAACGACATCCTCGCACCCAGGAGGCTTCAGCCTCAAGCCTGCAGCCGAGTCACGAGTCGACGACTCGAAGTTGTGATGGGCCCAACATCGTGAAGCCATCAAACCCTTGGAACCAATGAACTTGTGGCGGCCTGCAGACACTTTCCAATGCCCCTGCCAAACACCATTCCGCGAGCCCTCCCAATGTCCACCAATCTCGCCATGGCTCACTTTGTGGTTCGCCGTAATCGAGTCCGTCGGTTGCCTCGTTATTGCTCTTGTTGCTTTTGATTTTCTGGTTTCCTCACCGAGATATCCGACGAGAGTCCTGGTATGCTCTTCCAGCTTTCTTGGCACAACTTCTTTCCCCTCTTTGCCCCCCCTGCTGCTCCCTTTCCGCTCCCTTCCTGCTCCCCTTCCTGTCCGCCTCCCTCCCGGTTGAAGCCCTCGACAGCGCCTTTCTACTCCCTGCAGGTTCATACAACTCCCTACTGCTAGGCGCTACTCGCACCAGCCATCTTATCCTCTGATCATCTGTTAGGCACAGAGCCACCATTCTCTCAGCACCAAAAGAAAAGGCACAAAACACCAAGGTTAGATTACCAGATCTTTGACCTCACCTCACGCCCTGCCGGGCCGAGCCCCAAGGCTTCCGCTTCCCATGAGCATTTCCCATGAGCATTTCCCAAGGCATTCGAAATCTTGAGTATGAGCAATTCCGGTCGACTCAGCCTGTCGTTGGCTTGAAAAATGAATGGTCGTGACATGCTGCAGATCCGGCTACGTCACCAAGGACTTGCTCATGAATTGCAATGCAGAAAAGGCAGAGACCCTTCAAAATTCTCAGCGACACGACTCTCCTAAAACTATCTTCTCAGCACACTTCGATCATCTTGGAAATCCAAATAAGCATTCATGGTTATAAAGTCTCGAGGTTGGGACAGTTCCAGAACTTGACTCAAACATCACACAAGGCGCTGACAGCATATTAATTCCATTTTATGTAACTTAAAAAGTTTATTCATCTGTATTCATGTGGTATCGAGGGAAAAAAAAATATGAAAGGAAAGGAAAAACGCTTCAAGCGACGACCCAATCGGCCGCGAATATAACATCCCACCCTATAATAAACATTTAATGCCCAGCCATCATGCCTTCACCAGCACATTGACAAACTCGTAGCTTTAGCCACGCCAATTCCCCCTTTTGGGCCAGAGCTGGGCAGCCGAGAATTCCAAATCTTTCCCATCACCACATGTAGTATATATCTCCACTCATCTGTGATCAGCCTAGTCTATTGACTTGAGCCGGACCCATATGTACTAAGTCAGTCCTTCTATAGGCGACAAGTTTATATGCTCTCTCTGTAAAAGTGTGTATGGCCCATATGTGAAAGTTGTATGTTCATAACTCTCATAACGTCGTGAGATATGTTGACAAGCAGTTGATTGACGTCAATTCAACCAACCATGACACCCATGGCGAGATCATCATTGTCAACGGCAATGCCAGGCTCATTGAGAAGCTTCTTGGCAACGACCTCCTGGCCCTTGAGAGAAGCTGGGTTCAAGGCACCGCTGCGACGGTCCATCTCACGTTTGATGCCATGACGGACAGCATCCAGAACTGTGTTCACCGTAGCACGCGGCTTATAAGCTGGAATGGTACCGTCTTGATAGACACCCGTCTTAACGAGGATCGAGTACCACTCCTCCTTGCTCTTTGCGTCCATAGCGTTGGTGCCGCGAATGTCGCTCTCAGGTGTATCACCAACAAAGTAGACAGTGCGTGGTGGCTTTGCATTGACCAGGCCATGCTCGTTGGCACGCCAGTGCTGCAAGAGGCGCGTGGCGAATTCAAAGGTGCTGACCTGGGGCTTGCCAAAAGCGTGCGTCTTCAACTTCTTGCCTCCCGTCACACTCTCAAAAGTGTGCTCAACAATAGATCGCAGAGCACCCATTCCCAATCGTGGAAACTCGTGACTGGCAGACCAGATCACGTCGTTGTGGCTGAAGTAGATGGGTGGGTACTCATCAAATGTCGTGGATCGAGTCTCCAAGCGACCTCCCTTGGAACAAGCAATGTCGAGGATGATCTGGAGATCCGAAGCCCAATCTCGCGAGTCTGCAAAGACGAAAATGGCCTCGATCACAATGTCGGAAAGGGCGCCACGCTTCAGTAGGTCCCGCGAGTTTGCAAGATCAACCTCGGACATCTTGCGGAAAGGAGCTGTGTGGTGGTTGGCCTTGAGAATGTCACCAGGGGTAATGACATCCCGGAAGCCGTAGGTCTCTGCAACCTCTCGGCACTTCTCGCCTTCACCGCCAACAACCAATACGGTGTTGTACTTGCTTGCCATTTCCCTCATGGGCGTGTGGCCACAGATGAATTGGCCAGGACTGACCTCAAGCTCAAGTTGCTTGGACAAATCACGGCAACGCTCCTCTTCGGACTTGCCGCCACCATTCGTCAGAAAGATGTAAGGTCTAAGAGCAGATTCGTTAGCAATTTGTGCCTGGCAGGAATGAAATATGCTATTGGAAGGAATCGTTACGCACATTCTGATGCCGAACTCATTCTCGCCGTTGAGTTCCTTCATGGCTTCGATGGCTTCTGGGATTGGGTCACCGCCACGAACAAGGACGCCATCGATGTCGAAGGCAAAAGCAAAGTCGTCAGCCACGGGGGGCGCAAGCTCAGGCGTTATTGGTCCAGAAAGAGGAGTCAATGTGCTTGCGGGGCTGGCCGCCTCTGTTTCGCTGAGTGATGGCACATCGCTGGCATCCGAATCCGAGGATCCCTCTTCTACCAGCTGCTTCAAGTCCTTATCAACTTGATGACGAGCAAGACTGAATCCCTCGGCGAAGCTTGATGCAGACTGTGTCCTCAAAGGAGGTCCCGGCCTTTGAAGGGTTGGCGCCATGGTGAAGATGTGGAAGCCTGGGGTGCTGTGAATTATAAGACTTGGGAAGAAAAGCTAGTATGCGAATCGCGAGTCTGCGGTGTAATGAGATGGTATTGATGGGAAAGAGGTGCAAGAAAGGCAATGGCGCTTTTTTTTATATTTCAATTTGTGGATGATGCATGCTGCAACGTCCAAACCAAAACGGGATCTTGACGGATACTTATACAAATATGCATCCTCTAGGATCGAGCAAGGTCATTCAAGAGCAATGCTGTCTTGAATGGCTTGGCCAATCCGGATTTCCCTCAAAAGGCCCAAAAGATAATGATGCACTTCTCGAAAATTGTGGGACTTGCAGCATGGCATGTCCCCATTTCGACAGCGATACCATGCATCGCACTGTGAACGTCAGCGTCAGGAACCGCACCGTCCTACTGACAGACGGTACGTATAGCGATCGCAAAGGTGCCCAGGCATTAGTACTAGTCATACAAAACGATGATGCCATGAGTCGCCGGGCCCATGACAGAGGACAGTGTATGCGAGGATAGGTATTTGTCTTCTCCGCAAACACCTTCAACTGAGTGACCTTGACATATGAAAGACATGGATCCATCGGGACAACAACATCAACAACGACCAACATGTTGATGATAAGCACTGCATGTAAGACAGCAACAGGAAGGCCCGACTTGGCTTGCCATAGTAGCCTTGCCTTTTCGCCATCCCACTTATGTCTCTTTGGCTTAGTGCGGCTGAAAGAAATTTCACTCCAGGATAGGATGAAGATAACTATGCGACAGGGTAACGGGTAACCTGGCAGAATTGGCTTGGGCTACAAGCCAGTGCCGTGGCGTCGATATGCCGTTTGGTCTGGAAGCCAAACTTAGCGTGGCAGCAGTGAATCGAGGTGCCTCGAAGAAGCGATGATCAGGAAACCGACAGGGTGGCGTCAGGAGCCAGTGCGCAGTTGTGCAAGAGTCTCGACAGGTGGGTGTGGTGATCGGCAAACCCTGCCACGATCCAGGAACCGCTCCACGAAATTAGTGGTCTTGTCACCAGCGGATCCATGCCTTCGACCCGTTCTTTTCTCAATGCTGATGTGAAATATCACAAATACTTTGTCAAGTCTCTTCCTGTACAGCAACATAGTTTCGCCATGAGTGACCAAAATGTTCGCGGAATTGCAAATATTGCGTCTTGCCGCTTCTGCTGCTGTGAGTTACCTTTTCGTGGTGGCGCAGGGGGGGGGGGTGTTCTCGCTCTGCATACGCAGGGTTGCTCCGCGAAAACCCCCGAGTTTTCTGACGTCACAACGGAGCCGAGCTTGAATCCACATTTTCAACCGGTTAGCTGCGGGGACCCACCATAGCCCATTCAGTCGCGGCCTGGCCATCTGCCTTCGTGTCCAAAGACTTTGCTGCTACTTTTTTTTCTGGGACATGGTTGAAGACCATCAGTCAATGTCTTTGCCTGGACGCTTGCTTTGACATTTGCACCTCAGCATCTGATAATGCTCATCAGAGAAGGGGGAAGCCCACGAGTATTCGGCTGACCACCACGTGTCCCGCCGAAGCGACTGTCGCAGTCAACCGCATCGCCGATCGACGATTTGTCGTGGCGCAGAAGAGTGTCTGTACTTCGTACTATGACTCGAAACTCGATGTCGAGAGATCAGTAAGTGGGTCTGTATTCTTGACGGATCCCTTATGTTGCAGGACAATCCGGCCACACTGTGTTGTTCACTCAATAGCCGCCGAGATATGCACTGGGCTAATTGCATGCTGGAGCATATTCGATGGAAGTTTCACTGCACTCCATGGAGTTCTGACCGCCAAGACCATTAGTCAATCGCCTAGCGTCAAACATGCAAAGGTGTTGACACCAGCATACTGCCTTTGTGCCAGCACCAATACTGCGAGCCCATACATAGTCGGTGTGATTGTTGTGCTGTGTATGCAAGCCAACAGAGCGCGTACATCATAATCCTTGATCAATGTCAAACGTCAGAGTGATGCCTCGATATCGCAGCAACTCAAGGCACCTTTCAGTGTCCTAGAAGCACATTGTCAGCAGAAATCAGGAATTGGAGGTGAGTGATTTCGGGAGGGACGCACCCATATGCAAAGTCCTTTTCATGAATGTGATGAGTGATATCTTCCATTCACTGCATCTGAAAGGGCCGGGATTGACACTACAGCAACCCCTGTGATGACTGAATGAGGAAAGTCTTCTGTGATGTTCTTACTTTGAGTGACTTGAACCCTAGGCCGGGTATAAGATTTGCCATGCGGCTGGTCCAAGGATGGCAACGTCCTGTACAATTGCGAATAATCTGCACCCACTCAGAAATATGACGCCGCAAAATTTTGGGCCAAATATTCGCCCATGGGGCGAGACTGGTCCTCTTCCACCGTAATGGAAGAGGATAGAGAGCCTGAGCCAAAGTCGTCCACGGTTTGATTTCTCTAAGCCCTACAAGGGACTGATTGAGTGAGAGGACGATTTGAAAAAGCTTGGAACAGAGTATACCAGCTAGGGAACACATCCAGGGTCTTTCCCGGGCCCACGACCCTGCTCTGTGATTTTTTTGCGCGATCAAATCGGGAGTCCAAGGTTTGTTCTGCTGAACTGTTCGATGAGATAATTGCATGTAACAGTACATGCTGCTGCTGCATGTGCGGAATTGTGGTGGATGTTGCGAGTCGAGGCTTTTTCTTGTCAAGCCAAGGCATGGATCCGGTCCCACCTATTTTTTCTGTGTTGTCCGGGGCGTGCGGGGCTCTTCTGGGGAGAAATCCACCTCCATTTTATCTGCGGAGCCGCCGAGCAAGCTAGGGGCTAGCCTGTTGACACAAGAGACGCAAACTTGATCCTCACGATGCCGTCAGCGAATACAAACTTGATTGCCAGCCTTCATAGAATGAAAGGATTGGATCCATAGGCCAGTCGACGATGAGGCACTTTCATTTGATTGTCGCTTCCCACGTTTCTGGGCGGTCGGGTCTCAACGGTCGAAGCTGAAGTCCCCCCAGACGCACATTGCTTTGTAACCGGCAGCATCGGCAGCGCGCTGGCGCTGATCCCGATCCACCAGTGCTTCTTGAACACTGGTACCGAGTTGAAAACCACTGACTTCCCCACGGTCGACACGTAACCAACCCTTCCAACCGGTTGTCACGTCGGCCTGCTCAGAGCCGAAAGCCGCCAGGTTTCCTCCACCAACGACAATCGTCCCCCACCATTCGCGCGCAGTCGAAGCATGTTTGCCATAGACCATGTGGTGTTCGGCAGATTTGAGCACATCTCGGATTTGTGAAGGCGAGCGACGTGATGCACGGTAGATATGAACATGCTTGAGATCATCCACGGTTACTCGATCATTTTTGCGTAGAGCGGTGCCCTCAGCCGCCGAGGCTGTCGATTCGGTCTCCAGAGCTTGCCGTTGTGGACGGTCTTGTTGTTGTTCTTGCCATTGTAGGTGCTGTGGTGGCCATTCTCGGTTCAGAGGCTGCTCAGCAGCAGGCAACGGCTTCTCGGAAGAACACTGCAGGACTCGCGTGATGTCGAATTTGGCGTCCAGGTCAATCACTACAACAGCCTTCCGTTGGGGTGCGGAGACGAGAGCGGCGACTAATATATATATCAAAGGCAGCTGGCGTCCAGACAGAGACAATGGCGCGGACTCAGTCGCCCTATGGTGACGAGTCACCAGGTCATTCAGAGCTGGGATAGGGTAAGTCTTGCCCTTGGTCACGAGTGAAGCGGGTAAGGCGCCATTGATGCTCGTCGGAGCGAGGGCTGCTGGTAGCGAATAGGGTGCTGTGGTACCAAGTCCGGTGCGGAGCCCTGTCAGTATCTAGGCAGGAACAGATCAGGTCAGGTCAGCAATCTGGGGGACCAAGGGGCCTAGAGCTCGCGTGATGCGATACAGAAGCCAGCCACAAGAGAATCGTCGCCAATGGGCGAATGGAGGCATTGCGCGCCCGAACTGCCAAGTTTGGAGTTGGACGTCATGGGGGAAGAGCAGGGGCTGGCAGCCACAGAAGCTGGGGGTCCTTATCGCCGATAAGCCACAGCAACTTTTCAGGGACCCCGAAGGACGAACTGGCGCGCGAAACGCAAGCTTGGAGCACTTTGGGCTGAGATAAACGCACCTCGTCGAGTCTCGTCTCCTCGATCTCCCCGAGCATCCGTCGCCCTGTTGTTGTCGCGGCCATCTCTGCCGGCTCAGTTTGTTTGGCAATGACGCCACCGTGTCACAGATTCCCGGTCGCGCAGTTGCCGCAGCAGATCCAGAGCAACGCTGAGGGCAGGAAGCGCAAGACGGCCTCCGGAAAGGATATTGACCTCAATGGCTGCGAGCTGGTGAGCCTTCTGCAGTACAAGTGCCGCGTGGAAAATCCCGAGCAGAGTGACAGTCCCGTGCGGTGTTACGAGCTCGAGAAACTGTTCAGAAGGTGAGTTTGAATCGGCTGCAGTAGCATGCAGTATGTGCAGAGGTGCAAGAAGAAAGATCAAGACATAAGAGCGGTGGACGACAGTATATGCCTGATAAGCAATGAGTAGTTGGCAATACAAAATGTGGTGAGATGAAAGTGCAACGAGGAAAGTCTTGTTGACGGCCAATTTGCTAGGTGCACCGACAAGAAGGGTAGTTTCATGGTCGAGACCACCGCATGGGAGGGTGCGCCATCCTCGGCAGCTGCCAGCCCAGCGGACGCTGCCGCTACCGCCAAAAACCCCAGGCCGCCAGCCACTACCACATGGCACGATGCCAACAGGACGAATTACTACCCTTCAGATTAAAGAGCATCGTGCAGCTTGGGTCTTGTTCTACGTTGCTTGGTGCTTGGTGCTTGGTGCTTGGTGCTAGGTGCTAGATGCAGATTTTACTCCGCCAGGCATGTAGTGCAGAGCATGGGTTGCACAACGGGGAACGACTGCGCAAACTGCACAGATACCGGCCGCCATATCTTGGCAGAAAGATCCCCGGCTGAGGGAGACGCGCCTTGTGCATCTGCAGCAAACGTTCCGTCTTGTAGACTGCACAAGTGCCGTGCGACCCTGCCGTGTTGCGACAAAGCATCCTGACTTATTCCCACTAGCATACGTTGAGCTGAACGTGGGCGTGCAGCAATCATGACTTCCTTAGCATGGCTTGTGTCCTCTTTGGAAATCTCGAAAGCGATACTCAAATGATCTGAAGGTCATTGGTGTCAAGCAGCCGCTCGCAGGGACAAGGCGTCTGTTGGGTGCTGACACGAGGCGGTCGATATCTGTTCTCGACTTGCAGTAGCCAGTGGCTGAAGAGGCGGGGCGAAGAAACCGACCGAGTACCACACTCGCAGTGTTGTTGAAAAGAGGTCCACCTTTCACAGATGCCTTGCTTCAAATACACCGATATCATTGCTTGTCTCGTCTATGCGTGTGGGAGCGCTCTCCCGGATACCCAGACTCTATGGACCGTGCTAGCCATCCTCTCCAGCTCCAAGATATACACTTGCCCTTCACCCGTCCGCCTTTTCCGTTGCTTCTTGATATGTGTAATGGGTGATTTAACCCTGGCGGGCTGCGCGCTCGTCCTCGATCCTCTTGTAGTAGTTGTCACGAGCGTTCGTGCGAGGCATGTGGAAGCCGTACCTGTTTCGCTGTTGTTAGATCTCGTGATGTACCGCTACGGGACTCGCTATAGCGTCATCTTGCTCAATTCAAAGTCGTACCAGAAGACGTTGCCCATAGCAAATCCAAGACCTGCGAGCACAGTTAGCTTAACATTTTCCCCGCAAATCACGGCCTTTCCGTGCCACTCTGGGCTGTCTGTCCGCCCTGCCGCCGCCAAACGGACTGAGATCGTTGCTTACCCAGCGCAATACCGAGATCAGTGATGAGGCCCCGACGGAGCATCTATAGCCATCACAATGTCCAGTCAGCCCATTTGCATTCCTTCACGTCATCCGGATGCCTCCATTCCCATGAGCCATTGGGCATTGCCCAGGCCTCCTGTCCGGGTGCAACATACGCCAACAATCGGCTTGACGGCCATTGTGTTCGATTTGGTGAGTTATAAGTGGTCGGGAGTGGAGATTTGGCGACTGTCGCGAGCGTGAGAGGGTCGTTGTCGTCGAGCAAAATGACCTGATGTTGGGGGTTCTACCAGGAGCTTTGAAGCCTTGCTTGCAGCGACCCCGAGCGCGATCAACGAATCACGTGGCGGGAAATCAATGTTTACGTCAGCCATTTTTTGCCGGCCCGGCCCGACTAGGCCCAAGGCAGGCGCGGAGCTCCAGACTTTTTGATGCGCGCCATATTGCTTCGCCAGCGCTGTGGCTTTGCGAAGCTCATTTGTCCACGCCTCCAGATCATAGAACGCCCAGCATGAGTTTACATTTGCCAGCACGCAGGGCGCTCGGAGCTGGTCTGTACTCTCCCATCTGCCATGACACTGCAACATTGGCGACCCAGTCTTGCCACTAACTCTCTGAATCCAGTTCCTGCGATCTTCAAAACCCTGCGTCCAACCGTCCTCCCATCCACCGCCTCCGCCAGCTCAATTTCGCCCTGCCTGCTGCTCATCGCAGCTCAAGTTCGACATGCCGCGACGGCCAAGAACACCAAGCGCGTGACACACTCAGCGCGTGGCGTCATCAACCGCTCCAAACCGAAAGACTTGCACAAGACCCCGCTAGGCGATCTGACCAAACCTGAGGACCGAGAGGCCATTGAGTTGAGTCTGCGCGAGCGCATGACGCAGGGACGTCTCGAGTCACAGTCCATCTTTGATGAGGAGCTCAAGAACGTGGAAACGTACGAAAACGATGCTCCGGCCACGAAACCGGAAACCAAGACCAGACAGCACCAGACCCTGATGGGCGGTTCTAAAATGGCCGATCACATGCGGCACGCTGTTGACCCGGACCCAAGAAGTCGCAGGCGATGGGAGCGCAAAATGGTTATCCAGCGTGTCACCCGGCAGTTGGATGTGAGAGGCAAGGAGACGCGCACAGAGAGGTTGAAGCGGACGGAGCGGGAGCTGCTGTCCAGGAGTCCATGGCTCGCGACCAGCGTCAAGAAGATGATGCACCTTATGAGGCAGATCAGCGGCAAGACTCTCGAGGAGGCGAGGACACAAATGAAGTTTTCCAAGAAGAAGTTCGCCAAGGAGGTGCTGTATGAGCTGGACTTGGCTAGAGATAAGGCTATTGTGTCGCGAGGAATGGGGTTGGGCAAGACCAACGGCGAGTTCGTGCCTGGTCAAACGGAGAAGAAGACGATCAGAGACGAGAGACATGGCAAATGGGTCGATGTCACTGATCCAACACGGATATATATCCACGAAGCCTGGGTAAACCGTGGTCCATTGAGAGGCAAGAGGCCAAATTACAGAGCCAGAGGCCGGACGGATGTGATCCAAATGCCTCAAGCGAGTAAGTTTACGTTTTTCATTCTTAGGGTGGCTGATTCACCACTGACACAATTCCTTCAGGTATCTCGATTCGTCTCAAGGAGGAAAAGTCGCGGGTGCGAGAGTACGAGGAGAAGAAGGCAAAGGAGTACCGTCAAGGACCTTGGGTTCACTTGCCCGACAGGCCTGTTACTGCGCAAAGACCGTTCTACACTTGGTAGAGCCTATGTACAGAACGAGTGTGCTCAACCATATGTGCCCAGCACTTTTGCATGCAATGCTTATTAAGCCCTGACGTTGCTCACGTCTTTGCCAAAGTGGCTTGCGGGGATGTCTTGGAGCACGTGTTCCAAAAATGCATGCGCCCTTGATTGCGTGTTGTGATTACATAGCATGCGTGCGCCTGTGGAGTGCCTACGTACTACATAGGGGGCAGATAGCCGGGCAGCACAGTGGCATATGTGATCATGTTCTGGCAAACCTTCTGATGATGCGATTCTTGGTCCTTCGGTTCATGACCGTGCCAAGTGAGTGCTTGGTGAGCAATACTTATGAACCCACCCGGGACACAGAGGCTTCCAGGTTTGTCGTAGCATCGAACATCATTTTTCCTTCTTCGAGGAACTGGAAACACAACCGCCTCAACATATACTCTGTCCTCTTCCTATTGAGCTCTGACCTCCGACTCTTGGGACATAGTCTCAGACACGCTTCGAATGATTTGTGCAGTCCTAGAACCAGCTTGAAGCACGGATATGAACAAAGTTCACTTGCTAAGTCTCACTATATCAGAGAAACACTACAGCCAACCTACGAACACTTCGTTACCACCAAGAGGCAACAACTCTCTTATAAACGTCTGTGTCTTCCTGACAAGTAGAAACCGTCTCCTGCTCAAAATATGTCCTTCAGCTTCAAAATGAAGCATTGTTCTCGGTTGCAAACTCTCAGCGGGACCCAGCATACGTGGATGCATATCGATTTGTGGCTTGAATACATGTCCTCGAGCGTTGCCAGACTCAGCAGCATGGAAATTTCCAGAGCCAGCAATACCGGCCCCTCCACACGAATCCAACTTTAAGTCTGACTTGTATTGGTAGTCAAACGGGGGTCTTCCATCCAAGCTCGACTGCTGCTACCAATGGGTGTGTATCTTTGTGTTCACGAACTATGACCATCGACTCCACATAATCCGAGTCTTGCTGTCTAGGACCACGACAACAATCATTCAGATGGCTAAGTCTCTTTACCGCAGATCATACAGTACGTCGTACGTTGATCTCTACGTTCCAGCTAACCAGTATCACAACGCGGCCACGCAGCAGGGTCTTCACTCACAACGAACGACGTCCCATCTGAACGAAACATGGCAATCTGGAAACCGCCTGGTAGCCTTTTCTTCGACATCTGATGCCAGCCAACCTGTGTCGAGGGCGAGAGAGGGGATAAACATGTTGAAATGTTTTCTTAGAGACAGCCTGTTCACATCCGTATATTGATGGGCCTCTATCGAGAAGCATCCATGGGTGTTCGTTGACTCGCAGGCTTCTGTAATCGCTCCTGTGAAATGGATCATCTGGAGGGCATCAGGACGACGCGTTTGAACGAGCAAGCAAAGTCCAGACACCCTGACAATTAATTGTTTAACCTTGACCGCAATGCGGACCACGGCAATGACAGCGTAGGGGGATTGGTGCCAGCAACGTGGCGTCTGAATGCCCTTGCACTGCCCTAAAATGCTTCAAGGCAACAGTGATAGAAGGGTGTCCCTTTAGGGACCGCTGTGGGTCTCAACAGGGCCTGACACCACTACACTAGTGCTCACTGGGGTCTCAATCTTCGCTAAATCCTACAACATCAGCACCAGCAGGACCACCAGCATCACCGCGTGCACGGTCAAAGTAAATTAAAGGCATGCTATTCTTTTCTTGGACGTCTGTCTCCGTCACCAACGAAACTCGTCGAACTCACCACCCATACTTCGTTGAATCAACAAACAAGACAATGGCCAGCCTCGCGGAGCGACAACAAGTCTGCGAAGACGCCATCGCGCGCTCGCCTGATATTGTGCAGTCCACCCCAGGCGCAAGCCTCGAAAGCACCTTCATCACCCTCTCCGAGCTCTCACCGCTCGCTCCATCCGCCAGTCCCAACCTCAAGCGCAACCCTGTGCGGGTTGTTGACTCGGACTCGTTCGCCGCCGCGCGGTCCCTTTTGAGCAACAGTGACACCGATGGAAAGAACCCCAAAATCGCCGTGCTCAACCTCGCCAGCGATGCTGAGCCAGGCGGCGGCTGGCGCTACACGCTGTCCAAGACCCAGGAAGAAGCCCTCTGCTACTCTTCTACACTCTACGCCACGCTGCAACCAGGCTGGTATCCTTGGCCTAACACAGGCCCCGGCTCTGTGGCTGGGATATACTCGCCCGGGGTAGCCGTTTTCCGCGACACACTTGACAACGGTCTTGTCGAGATGCCCAAGGACCAGCACTTTGTCGTGTCAGTGATTACGGTTGCGGCGCCGCGTCATCCCAGGCTGATTGCTAGCGGTGGACCAGATGGGCGAACTGCCACGTTTGCGGAGAAGAGCGTTTTGGAGGATCTGAGGGGCAAGATACGGCTTGTGTACCGGTGCGCGGCGCATAATGGCCAGACGAGCCTGGTGCTTGGCGCATTGGGGTGTGGCGCGTATCGGTGTCCGCCTGCGGTGGTTGCGCGGGAGATGAGGGAGATTTTGGAGGAGGCCGAGTTTGCGGGGTGGTTTGAGCATGTAGTGTTTGCCATTTATGCCGCGGGACTGGTTGGGCAGCGCAATCTTGAGGTGTTCCACTCCGAGTTCGCAATGTCGGGCATTTGAGGATCAATGTCATGAGGTTCGGGTTGTTGAGGAAGCTTCGCTAAGAGCTGGCTCCTAGAGTATAGGACGGCAAGCTGGAGCCCAAAGACTTTCAAGGCCGCACATATCAAGGACTGATCAGTCTACCACTTACCGCATACCTGTGGCAGCCAAGCATGGTATAGCTGCAATAGTCTGGCACAAGCGCAAGTTGAGATCTGGCGAATTGACCAGAATGTGTAGTTTATCTCTTGTGCAAAGGTTGTTGTCGTTTAAAAGGCAGTATTTTATTCTTATCTTGGACTTATCGGGCTGTCTAATCTAGTGCCAGCCTCGTGCAGCCTTGCGTCAGTCACAGCCTTGTTGTATTGCTGACTAAGCTAAGAAGGATAACCCAGACGACCATGATTGTCCATAGCGCATTGCAACAAATATTGTGCCGCAAACTTTGCCCAAATAACTTGCAATTTGACCCAGAAGATGTGGTTTGGATAGCTCTCTGCACGTGTTCTTGCGCTCATGTCAGCAATGGCGACTTGCTACCGTCCAAGCAAGTAATCCTGAGGGGCTATGTCGTGACAGGTCAGAGTTCCGATTCCAGATAGGCGCGGGGACTACCCCGCGAATTGATGTCAGACAAATGCCAAGCTTCCCATCTCTTCAGGAAGCTGCTGAGCTGGCAAGCTCCAGCTCCCAAAGCGGCCACGCTCCCCAAGCTTCTCGCCATCTCTTCCCTTTCATTTTCGCTGGAGGCCCAAATTTGCTTTCTGTCACCATACTGTGCTATTTCCATTGCCTCGGACGCCTTCTCTGTGTCTTCTTCCCCTTCTTCGGTGGTGAGCGACTCTCACAAGGCTTCAATCCTTCCGAGCCGCGGCAATGCGCTTTTCTCGGCACTCGCCGGCCTCGAGTATTCGTCGATTTGGTTGGGATTGAATCACTCTCATCCTTCTCACTGGTGGCGACCACCTCGTACTTGCCTCACTTATTCGTTGATTTGGTTGGAATTCAATCACTCCCATCCTTCTCATCAGCGGCGACCACCTCGCGCTTGCCTCTGGTGCTTCAGCTCTTGGACATCGTGGCGAATTGCTGGGGCCACTCACCCTCTACAAGCGTGTGCTGGCTGTCTGAGCCTGTTCGTGACATCTGACGGCTGTTCCAGTCATCCTGTCTCCCCGTCAATACCGCCACCGGGTGGCGGGAGTTTCTCGGTCTTGCTTCTGTGCGAACTATAGCAGACCACAACCAGGTGTATCCTTGGTATTTGCTGTTTTTTGCCCCTTTTTGCCGCTTTTGCCTTTTCTTTGATGCTTTGTTCAAAGCCATTGACAGCAATCGGCCGACGATGAAGACAGCCTGGTTTAGCCGCTACTCGCGTCAAGTCACGAAGAAGCATGACGGTACTTCCACCGCGCGTTTTGCCAGCAGGCTTCGGAGCCCAGGCGGCTCGAATAATGTTATGGGGGGAGGAGGCAAAATTTACGTCTCTCATCCATCATCGAAGAAGGCATCTGTCTGCCTGACCGAGCTATGTTTGCCAAAGCCAGCATGGAGGCAATTTTGGTGGTTGCGACGCATGAGATCGAGCTGCTTTGAGGCTTTACAGAAGCCCCTATATTCAAGACTGGCCTTTACATCCTTGCTTGCCCCCGAAATGTTGAGGGCACGGGGGCAGAGCGGCACACGATGCCCAGCGTACGACTGAGGCGAATGGGTCTGACTGCCACGTTCTTCCTGATTTTCCTGCCATTTGTGTGAAGCGGCAAGGTCATGGCCGGTATAGGCAGATCTCTCCTCTTTCATGGACATCTATATTGCGTTGGCCCGTTTGGCTCGCCCAGATTCTTGATTTCATCAGCAGACAAGACACTTGCGCTATGTTGACACGCTAGAGGCTGGTTACATACCCCCACTCATCAGTGCCATCCATATATACATGTAGCTTGCGATTACTGTCCGCTCTCGCAAAGATCCCATGCATATTATGGCCCACACAGCAGTCCGTCCGAAACGACAGCCGCTCTGCAACTAATCAGTGGTCAAGCACTTGAACGTCTCCTACGTCTCTTTCGATCTGACCGAGTTCTCAAATCGCCGAGGCGCATGCAGCGTCGACTTGCCACGAAAGAAGCATCAACCTGCAAGATGGCCCTGATATGACAAAGAAGAGAACTATGAGACACAATGGCACTTACCGCACAAAGATACCAAGTGGCGGGTCCCGTGAACCTAGTCTGCTCCATCTTGATGTCTAATCGCAGGATGGGTTGTAGAGCACAGACTCTGGTCACACAGCATCATGGCTCTATTTCTGTCGGTGTCCAGTCGTGCCGCCTGTCCGATACCATATATCAATAACACCAAGCAGCAGTTCCTGATATCATGATGGTGTGTGTTGTTGGCCACCTCATGTTGTACCTGGTCCGAACTTGCCGCAAATGTGGCCGCTTTTGGCCTCAACCCCCGAAAGCCAGACGAGCTCAGGCGGGTACGCGCCGCTTGTTTTGTCAGTCTCGCGGGCCTTATTTTCATTGAATCGCCTGCTTCGCCCTCTGGCCATTTAAGAAGCTCGCTTTGCCAGGCAAGAGAGTCGGGGGAGCACCAATTTGTTACTGACCATCTGAGTGCCTCCTGGTAGCAGCGTCTGAGACGCATTGAACCTCTTGGTTCACTCATCCTGTTCTTCCACTTGTCTCGTTCTCAAAGCTCTCTTGGCTCATCCAGATCCTGTGCCGACTTCGTATCTCTTCACTTCTATTCTTGAAGACCACCTGTTGCTATTCATCAAATCAACATGGGTCAACCTCTGCACTACTACCCAGATGATCGCTCTTCGATCCAATCTGTTGCTGAGTAGGTCCACTTCGAGTCTGACGAATACCTTCACGCTGTCCTGCAGGTCGCCATACCACGAGCTAATGGCCATGCTTCTGACAGCGCTCACGTGCACTCGCCAAGCGAGGCTCAAGCTATGCGCGGCGTCGCCATGTCGGAATATGCCCAGCAGCAGCGCCCGTGGGAGCGTGAACGTCAGCAGCTCCAGCAAGATCGATTGGGCATCTTTGCCGCCCAAGACGGGGAGCAAAGTGACCACCTCGTCGCACTGCCCTACCAGGCTGCCAGAAGGTATGTCAGCCGAATCTTTTGACACATTCCGGGTTGCGGTAGACCAGTCATGCCCTTTTCAGCAATCGAGTCGAATCGCGAGACCGCAGAGGTTTGTGTACAAAATGCAATCGAGTACACGCATATCTGACATTCGATGTCTCGTCTAATCAATCACATAATTGCGTAGCCACTCTACACAGCAAAGCGACTACCATCCTTCTCACCATACTCGTCACGCAAGCGCGCACTTCCGTGTCCACAACGCTGGAATAGGCGCTCATTTTGCTTCGAGCCAGTTGAGCGCTTACAACGACCATCGCCAAAGCCAGCAGCCTAGCACTGCTTACCCAACCGAAATCTTCGAAGATGATGCTGTGCTCATCTCGCAGCCTGCTCGTCACTTCGGCACGGTCAATAAGTACGTTGCGTCAGCTTTTGTCATCCTCATTTTTGGTAGAGTCCTCAATGTGTGGTACATTGGCACTTTGACTTGGCTTACTTGCACGTGGCTACGTTCCCTCATCCCATTTTGGGCGTCTCACAAAATAGTGTTTGGCGTCCTCTTGCCCTTGTTACAGTGCTATTGGCCTTTTTTCCTCGCCTCTCTCTCTCTCTCTCTCTCTGAGCTCACTAGAGCGCTTATCTAACATTTTTGCAACCCAAGTCACCCCGCCGCGGCGAATAGACACCACCGCGAATAGACACCACCGCACAGAAGCGTCCCTATCCTGGGACAACAACCACCAGCATCCGCAGTACCAAGTCCGCGCAGTCCCAGACGAGCGAAGCCAGGTCCGGCTTGAAACCGCCCATGTCTCGAGGACGCCGATTTCGATCCGATCACCACGTGGTTCTGTGAGAATGCGGGGCCAGCGCGGGCGCAGCAATCTCGCTTCGACTACATGATGAACACGGAATCCCAGCAGCAGCCAGAAAAGAAGTAAAGAAGACAAGTCAGCGTGAGTTTTGCCCAGCACGACCACCCGACCTACTCACACCGATCCTCCTGTTTTCGAGCGACTCCAACTAGGTGCGCCAGGTCAGATCCTTTCCTGTCTATGCCATCACGAATGCTATCATGTGTCTTTGGAGTTTGGAGACCTTGTTCTTGTTATATCATATGTGAGATCTCATCATGTACCCTTGTGAGTTGGGTTTTTTTTTCTTTCTTTTTTGGGG
>KZ678656.1:0-25215 GCA_003019895.1 Coniella lustricola
GGGGGGGGGGGGACGTCGAAACATGGCACCACGTGGGAGCGAATCCCCAAGGCACGGCTGTCAGTATTCACGGTCACCCGAGGCGGTCGTATTCTCTGCCAGTTGAGCTAGCCCGCGCTATTGTATGCCTCTGCCCACACTAGCAATTCATCGGCTGTGTTCTTTTGAAACTCACGGCACGTTTGAGCTAGCGAGGAACCAGGCCGCCACCACGCGGGTCACGTCGTCACCGGGCTGAATCAAGACATCGATCCTGCTTGGCACCAAGTCCTTGCCCGCCATCGTCACTGGCGACTATCGTGTTCCTGTCTTCTCCTTTTCTCCAGTGTTGCTGGATCCCAAAGTGACTGCCTCTTTTTTTTGTTGTTGTTTTTGGCTTGAACTACTGATACAGTGTTTGAAGCTTTTACTGCTCACTTGTCGGTCATGATTTTTCATCTTTTCAGCGCGTCGGGTGCGCCGTCGCAACCTGCTGTCTGCAGGGCCCTCAACTATGTCGACTATACGAATTTTGGCATCAGCTTGTACGTTGTTTGCCCCATTGACCATGGGGCGTGGGATCTTGTCTCCCAGCATCCATTCACTCACCTGCTAACCACATTGTGACTTGTTTCCAGGGCCCTCCTGATCGGCATCCTCCTCTCGTACTTTCCGCAGCATTTCCGCATCATTTCGCGCGGCACGTCGTTTGGCCTCTCGCCGTACTTTGTCCTGCTCGGCACGACGTCGGCCACGGCCGCGTTTGCCAACATCATTGTGCTCCCGCCCAGCCGCACGTCGATTGACTGCTGCCGCGTGATTAGCGGGTTTGCCTGCACGGCGGGGCTGCTGGGGATTGCGCAGATTACAGTGCAGTGGCTGTGCTTTGGCTTGATGTGAGTGCCTCTTGCGGTCTTTTGTGTGTGTGTGTGTGTGTGTGTATGTATGTCAATGGTGTGTGGTATGGCTTCTCTGTGTTGTGTTGATTGTCGGGGAAAAAAACCACCAAAAACCCCATGTACAAGAACGGAAAAGAAGAAGAAAACAAGAAGAAAGGGGAACAAAAACATATAATCAAAGATGCTAACGGCCCCTCCCCCAACCCAGAACGATCCTCTTCCTCGTCTACTTCCCCAAGGCAACCCCCAACACGCCACACCCCGAATCCGACCCGCAACCGCCGTCGTACCGGTCCGCCGTGATTGTCGTCCTGATCTGCCTCGTCTTTGCGCTGGCCATCGGCATCGCCTCGGCCGTGGTTGTGCTGCAGCAGTCGCCACACGCAGCGTGGCAATGGGCCAACGCGCTGGGCATCACGGCGACGGCGCTCGCGTCGATCCAGTACTTTCCGCAAATCTACACAACGTACAAGCTCAAGAGTCTCGGCAGCCTGAGCATCCCCATGATGTGTGTGCAGACGCCCGGCGGGTTCCTGTGGGCGGCGAGTCTGGCGGCGCGGCTGGGCTGGGAAGGGTGGAGTGCATGGATTCTGTATGTGTTTATTTCGACGCTGCAGGGGGTCGTGCTGGGGATGGGGCTCTGGTACAAGTGGAAGGGCAAGGGCAAGGGCCAGGAAGAGGATGAGGAGGAGGTGGAGGAGGAGGTAGAGGAGGAGGGAGAGAGTCAAGGTGGAGGTGGAGGCGGAGGTGGCCAGAGGCGTGAGGATGAGGAGAATGCTCCGTTGTTGGCGAATAGGGAGTAAAAGCGGTTCTCTATATATTGGGAGGGAGGGGGAAGGGCAGCTACAAGGCCCGAGTAAGTGAAAAGGCTCAAGTAGAGGTTCAAGTGGAAGATGTAGAGGTAGAGTTTTCCACCAAAACAAAAAAAAAGAAAAGAAAAGAAAAGATGAAACCATTGTTGGACAAAAAGATTCGCTGGACAGAGGATACATATATTGTTAGACTGATGAGATGGGTGATAGACAATGCCATTCTAGTTGATCCGTTTCCACACCATTTCCACTCTGCCCTTTTCCAGCTTCATTCAACACGCTCAAGACCACATACACAACCGCACCAGACCCAACACTACTCACTCCCTCCTCTTCCTCTCCCGCGGCAAGGCCCACCACGACAAACACATGGCCCCAAACAAGGCAATCGCAATGGGATGCAGCACCCACGTGCCGACCACCTGCGCCAACAAGCCCGTCGTGAACGGCGCCGCGGCGCCGCCGGAGCTCCCAAAGGCACTAATCACCCCCATGCCACGCAGCTTGTCTTCGCGGCTCATGGTGCGCATAAAGATGCTCGCCGCGCAGGGGTACACGGGGCCCAGCAGCAGGCCGACAATGGCGACAGCGACGGCGTCGCCAACGACGTTGGGCACGAACCAGACGAGGAGCTCAAAGACTGTTGCGCCGAGGACGACGGCGTAGACAAAGGGACGCTCGCCCAGGCGGTGCGCGGGCAGGGCGAGGAGGAAGCGGCCGAGGGTGATGCCGCCCCAGAAGCCGGAGGTGACGTAGCCGATGTTGGTGTTGGTATTGGTGGTAGAAGAGGCGCGGGTGTCTTGGAGGAAGGAAATGACCCAGCCGGAGATGCTCACCTCGGCGCCTTGGTAGGCGAAGATGAAGAGGGCGCCGAGGAGGACGACGCGGGAGGACAAGGTGGAGAGGAGGGTGGAGAGTTTGGAGGTCAGCATGGTGGCTGTGTGGTGGTGGTAGTGGTGGTGCGGTTGTGATGGTGGGATTGCCGTTGCTGTTGCTGCTGCTGCTGCTGCTGTTGTTGTTGCTGTTAGATTATCGGCAGCAGTGAGAACATCATCATCATCATCAAGAAGATGCTCTGCCTCAAATCGCCAATACGCCCACAGCCCCAACACGGCGTTGCCCACGGCCAGCCCCAGGGTCACGAGATAATACGTGCTCCAGACCAGTCCAAACACAGACACAAACGCATTCGCCAGCAAGGGGCCGACGATGCCGCCGATGCCATATGAGCCGTGCATGGCGCCCAGCGCGGTGGTGCTCGCCGCCAGACTGCCGCAAAAGATGTTGCCCAGGGCCAGGTTGATGCTGATACCCAGGCCGAGCAGGAAGAAGGCCACGACGATGGCAGGGAAGGGCGCGGCCGAGGCGATGAGGGCATAGCCGGCTGCCATGCACAGCTGGGAGAGCAAGAGGGCGCGGCCGCGGCCGAGGCGGTCGCGGAGAGGGTCGATGAGGCCGGCGCCGGCGATGAAGCCGATTGCTTGGCCGACAAAGATGAGCGAGACGACGGCGTAGCCGATGGTATAGTATCTTGGGGGGGCGGGGGCTTTGTTAGCAAAAGAAAACGATGACGAGAGGTCAAGAGATGAAATGGTGAGGAGGAGGAGGAGAAGAAGAAGAAGGAGTCAAAGATGATGCACTCACTTCTCCATGTACGGCAGCAGCGGACCGGCGGCAGCGTCACTCATGCCATTGGCAAAGTTCATGGTGCACGCCGACAGCAGCCGGAATCGATTCATGTGCGGATCCCATATGTTCTGCAGGGCCTCTACACCATCATCATCATGATGATGATTGCTGCTGCTGGGGGCCCGGCCCATGAGCGGACTCGCGGGACGGCTGCTCTCGAGGTCTGGCGTGGCTGGGCCGCCATGGCCGAGCCCGGTGTGTGTGGCTGGCCGTGAGATGGCTGCCAGCTCGATCTCGGTGCTGTCGCGCTGGGGAACCGCCGGGTAGGTCTTTGTGATGGATCGCTGCGGGCGGAGCGGCAGAGGCGCGAGGGCTGCGGGCGCCGACTCGACAGTGACGAGCTGGCGGAGAAAGGAGGCGTCCATGGTGGATGAGAGGGTCAGGAAGCAGGTTGGGAGGCAGAGCCGACGGATGCTCTGGCCGCTTGTCATGAACAAGAGCAGTCAATGGCCTGCGGGCGATCTTGCTCAAGAGGAGACTGAAGCCGTCTGTCGCTGCGCGAGCAGTCGTCCGCGCCAAGCCAGCGTCAACATGTCGGACAGGCTCCAGATGTCGGTCCTTTGTCGTCCTTGTTCCGCAGAGCAGCAGCTTGTGAACTGTATCCACGCTCTTAGTGGCCGCCTGCAGCCGCACGGGAAAACCAGTCCCCTCCCATCATCGTCGAATCAACGCAGCCCAGACTCCCGAGGTGGGAGGTGGGTGGGTCGTTGCAGTGTCTCCAAGAGGGTGCAGTTCTCCGATTCTTGCTCCTTTGAGCATGTGGGAGGCTCGGGTGCTTGATGGCTGGCCGGTTTGCTTTTGGTCGAGCACTTTCCAAGGTTTGCGCCACTGTTGCTGGCCTCGTGTGGTACGCGTAAAGTTTGTTGTTGAGTGCGGGTTCTCCGAGGTTGTGCAGTCGGACGTTGAGGACGTGGACGTGGACACTCTCAAGACTTGTCCGCAAGATGTTGCAGCAGACATTCTGAGTGCGCTCGTAGTCGGGGGCTATCGTCTTCTCGTCCTCTGTCGAAGTACTCGTTTGCAGACGAGAAAGAGTGGTAAAGGTACAAGTACGTACTTGCTTGGTGTGCCCCCTGCGAGGGCTCGTCATATGCATGCGCCCGACCAGATATCTGCTTAGATGGATATTGCGTGGTAGATGCATATCCCATCCAATCAAACAAGGCTATGCAATAACCCCGCCTCTGCCCCGCTGTCGATCACCAAAAATTACGTGGGGCAATTCCAATGCTGTCGGCCAAAACACCAAACCCAACCTCTGGACAAGCCAAACTCGAACAAGAACACACAGACTCAAGAGTGTAGTCAGTCCGCAGCGACCCAAACACGTCCAATCACTCAAACAGGAACACACACACGCACACATACAACCACAAAAAAAAGAAGAAAAAAAATGGCTCGCTCCAAACGCAACATCCTCGCCGCAGCCTCCGAGTCCACCACACCTCCCGACGCGCCTCTGCCAGCCTACCACACCGTTGCGCGCGTGGGCAGGCCCGAAGGCAACAACCTGTACACCTGCCATCTGCCAAACACAAAGACCGTCGTCGTCGAGCTCGCGCAGCGCTTCCGCAACACCATCTGGATCAAGCGCGGCGGCTTCGTGCTGCTCGACTTGACGCCCCGCGAGAGCCACGAGCGCAGTGGCAACAGCAGCAACAAGGCGCAGGGCGATATTGTCAATGTGGTTCGCGATGAGAAGGAATGGCGCAAGATGCCGTATTGGTATGTTGCTTGTTTACCCCCAAAGATTTGTGGTTTGCGGAGAACCGAAAAAAGAAAGAAGGGCCAAAAAAAAAAAAAGGGAGGTTTGGATTGTATTGACAGTTTGTGGTGTCTCGTGACAGGCCAAAGGAGTTCCCCAAGCATACCTACGACGACGACGACGAGGACATGAACCGCGATATGCCGCCCAGCGAATCTGAGGACGACCAAGTGTGATTTCGACAAGCACATAAACACACACACATATATATATACACATATACAACAGCAAAAGACGACCAGGCGCCACTATTTGGTGTCTGCAGAAAAAGAAGAAGAAACGGCGTCGCTGGCTGGCGAGCTTGGACCAGCATACTTGTGGACTGCCTCTCGACCATCATCCGCCGTGCCAACCCACACCAGAGCCACGGTAACGGCCATGACCAGCACAGCTACAGCCGAGCTGACGGGCGTGCTCGGGAAGACGTTCCACGCCCACTCCTGCGCTGCCCACAGGCCATACTGCCCCACGGGGTGCAGCCCGCTCCGCCAGAGCAGATACGGGGTGGACCAGGCAAGGTATGCGTAGAATTGGTAGTGCAGGGATCGCGCAAACAGGAGGCCAATCAGGTTGGCGGTCAGGATGGTGGTCAGGATATAGGTCGGCGTGAAGCGGGTACACAGAGGACCCCAGTTTGTCTTGTTCTGGTGCGCCGGCCTCCTGCCATGGCGACTGCCGCCGAAACCGAGCGTGGCTTGCACAATTTCGGGCAGGGTCTTGCCGGTGGGAGGAAGCCAGCGCGTAAGGAGAAAGGTTAGCAGGACGGAGGCGTGCAGCGCAAGTAGAGTGTACGAGAAGTGTCTGCTGAGAAAGACACGCTCGCCAATAAAACGCCAGTTGACGGTCCACTTGAAGAAGAACTGGCGTGAGAACTCAAAAGCCCGCGACAGGTAGGACCAGGGGTACTGCAGAAACGGCACGGCAATGAGGCCTTGCAGCGCGCCCATGCCGCCCAGCGTCGCTACTGTGCCAACCAGCCCTTGGGTGAAGAAGATGAGAATGCCGACGGCGGGCAGGACGAGGAGCAGCGACATCTTGATGCCGACGCCCCAGCTGTAGACGAGACTGGCCGGCAGCGCGCAGCCGTGCTGGAAGAGCAAGATGGCGGCCCAGAGGAAAAACACGGCGAAGCAGTCGTTGAAGCAGCGGAGCACAAAGATGCTGTGCAGCCGCTTGGACAGGACGAGCAAGGGGAGCACGTATGGAGGCGCCTGGAGTGCCGTTGTCAGCCTTTTCTTGGGGTGTGTTTGCAGTAGCAAACCGCACAGCTGTGGCTCCCGCTCACCTTGGCTTTGAGATAGCAGGCCATGACCAGGCCCAGACTGACGAGGTACAGCCCGGCAAACAGCTTCTGAGCGAGCAGGATGTCGGTGCCGCGGTCGGTCCAGGCGTAGAGCACGCGGTAGATCCAGACGTGGGCAGCTGGGTAGACCAGCGGCCCGGTGCCGCCCTCGATCTTGGTGTAGTCCCGCTCGCCGTCCTCGTACAGCTGGACCTGCTCCATGTAGGCCGTCCAGTCGATTTCCGTGTCTGCAAGGAGGTGGTTTAGTCGATTGCTTTCCGGGGGCTACGACACCTGACATGCCACAGGCCAAGCAGAAGCAAACGTACAGGGCACTTTCTGGATGACGACGATGCAGAGCGCGGCATCGACGAGCAGCAGCAGAGGCGCGACGAGGCGCGAGAGCACGTGGCGGCCGGTGGCTACATGGCGTGCAAGCTTGAGCAGCCGCACAGGCAGGCTGTCAGGGCGGCCAGCCATGGGGTGGGTGTGTGTGTGTGTGTGTGTGTGTGTGTGTGTGTGTGCGCAAGCTGATGCTGGTGGTGAGGATTTTATGTGGAAGCAGTCGACGTGGTGGAGAAGCAATTGTCATGTCAGTTGGGGGACAAGGCCGTACAGGCGACGTGTTGTGAGGCCGAGCCCTGAAGGGCCCCCTGTGTGGAGGTGGAGTGGGCTGGAAGGAAGGCTGGAAGGCTGGAAGGCTGCTGGCCACAGCACCAGCCCCTGTAGCCGCTGGCCAAAAGGCCCTGAAGCCACTGTGAGTTCAGTGCAAGACAGGCTGGGCCCCGCCCCCCGGGCCCGCCCATGGAGCGGACATTTCAGGTACTTGTGTGTTTATTTACTATGTAGTATTATGTAGTATTTAGGGCGTGGTTGTACCTCCTGCAGGGGGCCCACGACCACGGCAGCAAATCAGTCACTATAGCACCTACAACCTGGCGCTGTGGTGCGGCGCCCCAGCGGTGCGGCCGGTGATGTCGCCGACCAGCTCGACGACCCTCTCGGCGGTGCCGTACGAGCCCTGGAAGCCCCAGCCCGCGTGGCCGTAGTTGTGCACGACCCAGACGCCGTCGACCAGCTCCTTGTCGAGGCGCACGCCGCCGTCGCGGTAGGGCCGCAAGCCCACGGCGTGGCGGACGACGTCAAGCGCGTCGACGCGGGGGGCAATCTGCGGGAACTTGGCCACGATGCGCTGCATGATGCGCTGCGCAATGGCGGGGTCCGGCGCCGGGTCCCAGTTGCCCTTGTCGTAGGTGCCGCCCAGGATGGTGCCGCCGCCCACGGCGCGCGTCATGGAGTAGACCAGCTCCTCGGGCGGGTCGTTGTCGGTGCTCGAGATGCTGTACATGGCCGGCGAGTCGTTGCGCACCACCACGACCTGGGCGCGCGCAGGCTGCACCGCCTTGTCCATGACGCCGCCCAGCTGGCACGCCAGGAGGCCTGTGGCGTTGACGACGATGATGTCGTCCTTGCTGCTGGGGTTGGCGGGCGCGGCGTCGTGCTCGTGGGCGTAGTGCAGCGAGGCGGCCTCGGAGATGTGCGACAGCGAGGCGCGCTTGATCACGACGCCCAGCTTGCGGCACTGGCCGACCAGCCAGGCGAGGTAGATGGCTGTGTTGATGCACACGGAGCCGAACTCGTGGCCGTACGCGGTGCCGGGCGGCAGTTCCGAGGCGGGCACTTTGCGGTAGTCGGGGAAGAAGGTGCTGTACCAGGGCTCAGGCGCGAACAGGTCCTCGCTGAGGCCGCCGCCCTTGGTCGACGCAGCGTTGGCAGGCTGTGTGGTTGTGTGAGTGAGTGAGTGTATGTTGTGAGTGAGTGAGTGAGTGAGTGAGTGAGTGAGTGAGTGACTGAGTGAGTGAGTGAGTGAGTGTGTGTGTAAGTGAGTGAGTGACTGAGTGTGTAAGTGAGTGAGTGACTGAGTGAGTGTGACTGAATGACTAAGTGACTGAGTGAGTGACTGAGTGAGTGTGACTGAATGACTGAGTGACCGAGTGACTGATTTTGTACAGAGAACCCTGGTGGTGATGATGATGGTGGTGGTGGAAAATCAAAACCATGATTGCATCACACAAATCACACAACGTACGTCTAGATCCTTTGCGTTGCGGTAGACAAGGGCCTCTGTGCGGGATCGTCAGCCGGGCTCACGACTCTTTGTTTCGCCATCGACACAAGGAACAAGAAAGAGACGCACTCTGCAAATGGATGCCAGCCTCGGGCACCTCGACAGCCAGTCTGCGCAGCTCTGGCCACGTGCGTCTCTCCCACCGGCTGTTTTCCTGCGTCGACATGCTGGTTGGGTGGTTGGGTGCGCTGGTCAGAGACTTTGGGATCCCACTTTCAGAGTCCAGAATTGCTTGTCTTGCTTGGCCATCCACCGGCCTGTCGTCTCTGACCAAACTTACGGGAGGAAGTTTGCGCCAGCCCATGGCGAGGCATACTGGGCATCGTGGTCTCCCGGCATGTGCTTGGCGACGACCGTCACCGCATTGTCGGGGTCCCGGGCCAGCAGCAGGGCCGACGTGAGTCCAATGACACCGGCTCTGTCCAGTTGATGGCTGTTGTGTTAGCAGCCTGCAACGGGTCTCTTCTGGGGGACTGGAATCTTGTTGGAAGCCCCAAGGACGAAGAGGTTGGTTGTGGTGGGGAAAAGAAGACGCACCCAACAACAACAATGCGAGGCATGGCACCGTAAATCCGCTCACACCCAGGTTCAATCGATCTGTTTTTGTGAGACTGCAATGCAGAGGTTACAGACAGACAACGCAACCAGCCAACCAAAGGAGAAAGAAGAAGAAAAGTTGCATCAACGACAACTCAACGCCGTGCCAAGCCCGAGGAATATCTCGACAGGATTGTTTGGCAAAAGAAGCCTTGTACAAGAACAAAAAAAGCCTCACTCGTCCATTGAGAGATGTACATATATATACATGTATGTGTACACACTTATATGTGTACACACTTATATATATGTACACACTTATATATGTGTATGTCTATATGGATGGATCGAGTTCCGCATCCACTGCTCGCCAAGTCATGCATTATCAGACCACAACACGGCACGTACACACCCACTTTCTTGCCCGGGATGCCACAGCACTATCCGGTTAGAGATAACAATGCGCGCCTTTTGTGTCTGTGTGTGTGCGTGTGTGTGTGTGTGTCATCCACTCACTACATGACACACGGATCACTGCCCAGTCGGAGCTACACAGGGGATTGTCCCTGAGAACAAGACCACCCGGGCCGTTTTTTTTTTTGTTTCTTTTTCTTTCTTTTCTTTCTGTGTACCGATAGTACATCCACCGGCTTCTTCGGCTGCCCACCACGTGCACCCACGCGGCTACGAACCGGCAGCAGTGGACAGAGTTTCATGGCCAAGTCTCTTGTTGTTGTCTTGATAAGGAAGCGGACCTTGATCCAAAAGCTACTACTACTACTACTACTACTACATAATAGTACGTGCGAAGAAGCCCACAGTGGCTATGTAGGTATGAGCATCACATCACAAGCAATGTGGTGTGCGAACCATGAGCAGTGTTGCCTACATATCTCACCTGTGTTGTGTCAAGTGCTCGAGAAGCGCATGAACGGTTCATGCCATTCATGGAGATGTGATTTTGATTTTGATTTTGATTTTACCACAAGTCATTCATGACTGGCTGGCTGGCTGGCTGCGTATACTGTCTGAACCGTCAAATCCCTCGCTCTCCTCCCTGAGCCGTTCTCATCGCTTTCTGCTTCGTCTGTCCCGTGACTATACTCAACAGGGGCATGAGACAATTCACAGCAGTGCAGTGCAGTGCAACGCGCGGCGAGGCCAGACACGGTGGAGAACTGGTAGCAGTGCCGAGCCCTCCGGAGCTGTGTTGAGCTGTGGGGTATGTCGTGTAGTCTACAAGAGTCTGCTGTAGGTGGTATTGCCGTGGTTACACATATATATATATATATACACACATACACACACACACATATATATAGACACACATAAATCTCCAACACTCTCTCCAGATACAATCCAGACGTCGTAAAGTATACAATTACTTTGAGCTGTTCTCTCTCTCTCTCTCTCTCTCCACTCTTCCAAAACAAAACACAAAAGAACCACTCCTCAACATGACACACTCGGAGGGAAACAATCCACTACGCGTGCTGATCGCCGGAGGAGGCATCGCCGGGCTTACAGCAGCCATTGCCCTTTGTCTCCAAGGCCATGATGTCCAGGTATGTGATGCCATGTATATATATATATATATGTGTGTGTGTGTGTGTATTTGTTTTTGTGTATCGAATTGTGTCGAATTGTATTGCAGCCAGCCATTCCATCCATCCCGCCCTTTTCTGTTTCTCAACATGTATACCATCCAGCTGCTGTCGTTCTGTGTGTGCTGCTGCTGCTGCTGCTGCTGCTTGTTCATTGACTGAGTGCACACAAACCAACCTCGTCTTACCATATACTAGGTCTTTGAGCAATCCAGCCTCCTCCGCCACACCACCGCATCCGGAAACGCAGTCTTTTGCGCCCCCAACTGCACCGTCTTGCTGAACCGTCTGGGCATCGACCTAGCGCAGGAACGCGGGCTCGCGTATGGAGGGGTGAGTCGGAGCTGTCCATCCATCTTTCAGCCAGAGACCCGTTTTGTTGTTTTGTTGTTTTGTTGTTTATCAGGTAGAGGAAGAAGAAAATCAAGACGAAGAGGAAGAAGAGGAAGAAGAGGAAGGAAATCGACAACGACAATGACAAAACCCATCCTGATCATCACACACACACTCACACAATATCAATACTAACAGGCACACACACACACAACAGGCCAAATTCCTCGATTCAGACTGTGATGTCCTACACTTTGAGAGAACCTCGGATGAGCAGAGAGCTTCCTGGATAGCGGTATGTTATTGCTGTATGAACCGTCAAGTGCATGCAGTCTTGTCTATCATTGTAACCCACTTCCATCCTCAACCCTTCACAATCACCAATACCTTTCCCTTCTTTCACCGACATCTTCTCAATCAGGAAAAAAAAAAGAAATCATCCTCACCATCCCTTCATCTCGCAACAACCTCCTTTCCACCATACCACTTCCGATTCCACTCTCCCAAACCCTTCATTCACAGCGAACAAACAAACCCAGTACCGTCCATCACACTGACAACCACAACCTGCCTCCGTTTTCCCCAATCTCCAGGAATGGTACCTCATCAGCCGCGTGGACCTACACAACGCCCTCAGGCGCACAGCGCTCGAGCGCGGCGTCAAGATCCATACCTCTGCCAGTATCCAATCCATTGACCCGGAGAAAGCCACCATGACCATCGCTGCGGATCTACCCCGTAGCCATGAGCTCGACAACAACAGCAACAACAACAACAACCACACCCACACCCAGTCCACCTCCTCCAACAATTCCAACGGCACATCTACAACTACCATACCAGGAACCCTCATCATCGGCGCAGACGGCGTCCACTCAGCAACACGCACGCACATTGTCAGAACCCCAAGCCACGAGGCCCCAACAGTCTTCAGCTCCGGCGCATGCTGCTACCGCTTCCTCATCCCCACGGCCACGCTCCAAAACAACCCCATAACAAGCATCTTTGTCGAAAAGCCGCAGGGTGTCTTTGTGCATTGCGCCGGCGAGGACAGGCGTCTCGTCATGTATCCTTGCTCATTGGGCGAGACGATGAATTGTGTGGCAATTGTGCCGACGGCGGAGGTAGGCGAGATCAAGAGGGGTGAGTCTTGTTTGGGGATCCTGGTTTTGGTTCCTGTTCCTCGGCTTCTCTCGTCCTTTCCTCTCATTCCATCACTTGCTTGAGCTTGAGGCCACTCCTCTTGCCTGGCTGCGACTCCTCGAGAGCGACGGCGTATACTCTTTCTCTTCCGCTAACCAATCATAACGAAAACCCCCCCAGGCCGAACCGACTACGACCAGGTTGCCAACAAGATGCAGCTCAAGGCCCACTTTGCGCACTTTGCGCAGCCCATCCAACAGCTGCTCGACATGGTCCCCGATGACGGCATCAGGTTGTATGACTTGTTCGACATGGAGGACCTACCCAGCCTGATCCGGGACAAGGCTGTGCTGATCGGCGACGCAGGACATCCGTTCCAGCCCCGTAAGCAAATGCCCACTTGCAGCCTGCTTTCTGAACACCCTGGGACGGTCACCATCTCTTGACGGGCCGCGTCGTTTGTATCCATTTGGCTGACCACCCCGCATCCCTACAGATATAGGCCAAGGCGCAGCGCAAGCCATCGAAGACGCATGCGCACTCGGCGTTGTCATGTCGCGCGACGCCACGCCTGAGAGTGTCCCAGCACGGCTCCAGCTATGGCAGTCGCTGCGCAAGGAGCGCGTCTCCAAAGTGATGGCGCTGACGCGAGCGCGAAAACAGCCTGCATACTGGAACAAGACCCAGCCCAAAGGAGGTAAGCAAAACGGACTTGTGCTATCATCACTCCCCGAAAGAGGCTTTCACCTGACAGCACCCGAGCCAAGCCTTTGCCTTTCCCCGCGCTGACGTGCTTCTGTGGGTGCTTGCTGTAGACAAGGGGCTGGCTGAGGCGTACGCATACTGCATCCACCACAATGCCTGGACCAATGCGGAGGAGCAGCTCAAAGCTTGGGAGGGCGGAAAGGTCGCCGCCCGCGGTTCCAGCTAGTTCGGCGCAGACTGCTGCGTGAAGCCGTCTGCAAGCAGGTATCTTGATAGGACCCGGTGACACCTGGTCGTGTGTTGCATCTTCAGATTGGTCTCTCACTTGTTCTACCCCGCTGCCAGGCCGGCTGTCTGGCGCCAACAAGGGCATTGGAGCGAGCGAACCCCGCCAAGATATGGTCAAGGTCGTGCGTGCAGCATGTTCAACCGAAACGAGAGCCGACAGCATGAGCAGCCCGTCTCACCTGCGTTCAAGGTGCCGGGAAGCCTGCAGATAGGTTAGGGTCCAACAAGCATAAGAAGCTTACCCTGCAGCTCCACAGCCTCGTGTGTTCTCGAGCCTGCTCGAAAGCTGTAGACGAACGAGCAATTGACATTTGCAATGATCATCGGACACTTTTGTTTGAAAGGCAAAGGAAGGTGAGGTAGATAGATATCAGGTTGGTATTATATTGTGTCTTTTTTCTTCTTCTTTCTCGCTCTATTGCATGATCCCGTAGAAAAATACTCTCTCTAGGCCTCGGGGTTGTGCTTCTTGATCAGGTCCAGCACCTTGGGTGGGACGGCGCTGACAAACTCCTCGGCGGCAGTCGAGTTGCCGTCCTTGAAGACGTGGAAGGTGGGCATGGCCTTGACGTTGTGCTCGGCTGCCAGCTCGGGCAGGGCGTCGACGTCAACCTTGACAAAGTAGATTCCGGTGTACTCGTTGGACCACCTGTGTGAGGAGAAGGGTCATGTTAGTTTTCCAGATTGTCCGTCTTTGTAGGTGACCTCGGGCCGGAACAGCCAGCGCAAAGGGGACAGGTAGAACGCACTCGGCAAGCTTGGGAGCAATCATCTTGCAAGGACCGCACCACGTCGCGAACCAGTCGACAAAGACGACGGGGTTCTTGGCCAGAATCTCCTTGAACTGGTCAACGCTGTTGGGCGAGGGTGGCCAAGCACCAAAAGTCAGCCAGTGCTCCTTTCTCGTTGTTCTTGTGTAGCAAAAGTCCTGGTCGTCTTCCTCGCCATCGACCGGGAAACTCACGTCTCAACGTTGTGGACAGTCATCTTGGGCAGCGACGAGTGGAAAGAGCGCGCAAAGGTCAGGCGAGAGGCAGTGGACAGAGGCAGGGAAGAGCGAGTCGCAGGTCTGAGGACGTGTCGAGCAGCGGTGGTCCAGGACATTGATATGACGGTGGTGGCGGTGATGGATGGTTTGGCGGAGTGGGGGGGGAAAGGTCGTTGTTATATAAAACCGCAGCAGCCCGAGTTTTATTACGTGTGGGTGGGTGGCAGTGACGGAAGATGGAGGGGCAAAAGCTCCAGTGCTTACCAGTACAGCTCTAGGCCCTCTAGGCCCTGTGGATGTGCAGCTGTAGGCAACTAGCAGCGCTGAATCTCAGAGCTCAACACAGGCGCACCCCACCCCGCCCCAGCAGTCCCAGCCCGTTCTCTCGGCGACGCGCTGACGTAAGCGCTGACCAGATGGATTGATTTGTCACCGCATGAACACTTTCGGCGCCGGCCCGGCATATGATCCCAATTGATTAGATATATGGTGCACATAGTAATCTGCAGTCCATGGACGATCATCCCTGCATTGTCTCGTTTGAGCAACTTGGATATTGTAATCCGGGATCTCGTAGTACTATGCAGACATCGCTATGCAAAACCCTCACGGCTCCCCCATCATTCAGACTCATTTCGCATCTTTCCGCCTTCCGATCTTCGGGCTTGGAGAAGAACATGTATGCTATGTGCAGATACAGGCAGACAAGTGAGTATTGGAAATGCCAGTGTGCAAACGCACGTATTACGGCTGTCCGTCAGACGGAATCGCTTATTGAGCCAGCAAGCAACGAACCACTGGTCCAGCTGCTGTGGTAGTGGGGGAATTCATCCCCCCTCAGCCTTGTACTTCAATGCTCGAGCTTCTCGAATCTGCCATGTATTAAAAACCTCGATTAGGTAACAGATGCGCACCGAGGACAGATGTACTTTCCCATTGCCCAGCAAAGTCTCAAAAATCTACAACACGTAGAGCCCTTGCTTCCTCACGCCATGGCACATGGAGATTTCACTTTTGCATCTATCAAAAGTGGTTTGTCACTGGAACAGTGGCAGTGATAAACAATCAATCAATCATCTCCATCAACACCGTCGCCACGACGAATTGTAATGATTTGGGGGGGTATCTGCAACCATTCTTCCATTTTTTCGACCTTTTCCGTCTCTTTTTCCCATCCTCCCCTTTTTGTTTTTTGGCCCTTTTTCGCGCATATCAAATGGTCATTAAAGCTCACTGAGAAAAGCCCTAAAAGACCCTTTCAAGAACATTGTCCAACACAAACAAGCGCCGTGATAGCGTACATGAAGTCACAAGCAGTGACAACTACGCCAAGTAAATCATGGCACAACACCAAAAGATTGACAAAACATGACCGTCGTTATCATGCCGCCAGTGAAGAAAAGAAAACGCCCAGTCTTGCTCAGATAGCACCTTCTTTGAGATGGTTGTTGCCCCCTGAACCTCCTCAAATTCGCCAAACAGTAAAACATCTCATCTCATTCCCGTCGTTCCGTTGTGGAATGGAGAGCTGAACGAATGAAGTAAGTTGATAAAAAAAAAAAGTGGAAAAAAAAAGAACGCGCCAAAGGGGTATCCTGTACATGCGAATGCGCGATGTGATATAAAAGAATCCAAATCAAAACCATGAGAATAGGCAATTGTCTCTGTTTGGACAATGCGAACCACCCCCTTAGTGGAACCGTTTCCCAGCCCTGATGCACCTGCTAGAGATATTTTTGATGGATATTGAAAGCTTGCCGACCGACTTGAGCTTCTTGCCTAAATGAGTGTATAAGAGACAATGAGCAAGCAGAGCTTCAAGATATGACTGATGCGCTGAGATGCCTGAGATGTTTTTGGGTAACCCTTGGGTGGTTGTTGACCGCTGGGTTGATTTTGAAATGTTTTTTTTTTTCGGCAAGGAAATCTTGAAAGAGCGAATAAAGGTCGGTGGCTCAACAGTGTTAAGGAAATGTCGTAGAGACTGGGGTTAGTCGATTGGTATCGACCGAAAAAGGCAAGGAAATGGTAACGATTGTGGTAGGCATCTCAGATTTATCAGTCATCCTTTTGTTAGCTCTGCTTCATCCATTATCTCCACCTCTTCACGATTCTTGTTTTCAAGCTCATAGGTCCACCACTACTTGCAGACCGCAAATGAGGACCGATCTTCAGGAGCTTGGCGCTGGTGTCTTAGTGTGCCAGGTAGCCCGAGTTGCGCGGCTGGCGGCCTTGTCTCTGTTCTCCGACGGCGTTGTTCGCGACGTGAAACTCATCATCGGTGTCGCTGTCATCACCGTTGTCGGAAAAGGTGTGCAAGAGACCTTCCCGGCTCTTGAGGTAATTGCCTACGTGCTGTTCGACAACATTAGGCTGCCGTCCTCCAACAACGCCCCATCGAGCACCGTCAGAGGCATCCGACAAGGAACGTGCATTCGTCATGTGCGAATCCGAGTTTCGCGTATCGGCAACACCCGATAGGTATTCATCGTGGGCAACATCAGAGACGTCCTCGAGGTACTCTTGTCTTGGCAAGTCTGGGTCGTGGTGCGAGTCGAAAGTACTGGTCGATACTGGTCGTGGATATTGCATGCGAGGTGGTGTCAATGGCCTTGGAATGGACTGGCGTTTCGTAGGTCGCTTGCCAAACCAGGAGCCTTCGGAGTCGACAGAGGCCATCGACACGGTGACGGGTTCGGAAGAGGGAGCGATGGTCGTGGGGATGCTGGCAGGGACGTTCATCATGGCTTCGTCTGGAGACATGGGGGTGTCGCGGCGCTTGGGCAGCATAATATTCTCATCATCAGCCATTTCGATGCTGTTGAGCACGGGAGAGTCCATCTCCATGATGGCAGAATATGCTGGCTCTGGAGTAACATCCCTTGACTGTGGAGGCGAGAGAGGCAATTCCGGCAAGTCTTCGCGGAACCGGGACAATGTCCTCTTGGGCATTCCGCTGCTAATTTTCCGAGACATGGCGGGGGGGATGGACCCAGCTCCGGGAAGCTGAGCTCCCGACATCATGGAGTCCCGCGAAGTATTCGAGAATGAGGACGGTCCAGACCTGCGCTTCGACTTGGAACCCCATCGGAAGAGATTGCTCCACGACCGCTGCATTCTTTTGAGGCTGCCTCCAGACAGCTTTCTGATGGAAGAAGCTCTTTCGGGCTTGGGGCTTTCCACTGGGTGTGCAGACAGCTGTGGCGGCGGCGGAGGAGACCGAGATTTGGACTTGGACGAACGAGGCATCAATATGATCTTTTTCCGTGGACTCGAATCTCGACGGACCGGCGGGTCCTCGGGGACTGAAGCAAGCGAAACACCGTCCAGTGGTATGCTGTCCGTTCGGTGGAAGTGCTCCAGCGGTCCCATTCCAGCCTGTTCTTCGACATCTTCGGCGTCTTCCATTTCTGCTGCAGGCCGCTTGCCCAGCTGTTTCGCAGTAGGACCGGGAGAGGATCTGGGAGACGTTCTGGGCGAAGTTCTGGGTGTGGACGAGGTGATGACGGCCGACTCGGGGCCAATGCCCAGGCCGACTGAATCGCGACCCAGCACTCCTCGTTCGAGATTGGGCGGCGAGTCGCGTCCTTCGCGCTGGGCTGCTCGCTCCTTTTCTGCTCTTCGGGCCAGCCGCCTCTCCATTCTCTCCTGATCTTGCTGCTGCTTCTTTGCTTTTCTTCGACTGTCACGCTCCATCAGTTGGCGAAGGTCACTAGCCGTCAGGTCGTCTGCGAGGTCGTCGACACGCTTGTGTGCTCTGAGCGTGGCCTCGGGAATGGGCTGCTTGTCGGCCACCTTGTTCCTGACCGAGACATGTCGAGCAGGGCGCGCTGGTGTTGACGAACTGTAGCGCGGCTCCACCGAGTAGCGCAGGGTCGGCCGCGGGACGAGTGCCTCAAAGGTAGAGACCTTGAACGAGACATGCTCCGAATCAGACGACGAGAGGGACGAGTGCATGCTGCCATGGAACGGCAGAGAGACATCCGAAGTTGGCTGATCTTTGTCCCAGGAACGGCGAAGACTCAGGCCAAACCCGGGCCGGCCCTTCTTGGGGTTCTTCTTGACGGGCCTAGCCGAGTCCCAGAGATCGGCAGGTGATCGGCTGGGCTCCATGGCGCTGAGTGCTCTGATTTCGGCCTCGCGGGCGTGGTCTGCCTTTCTCCGCTTGGTCGGCATCTTGTGTGGTGGTGAGGAGGGTGGTGGTGGTGGTGGTGGCTGTGATTGGCGTTGATGTTGTTGAGCATTTCTCTTGAGGTATAGAGTTGGCATTCGGGGAAAGGTGTCTTGGTCAAAAGGAGAAGAAGGGTCTGCGATGGGGGCAGCCGGGCCTCTTGTATGAGGGTGGGCACGGGGATCCACCGAACCCTGGCCAACGGCCCCTGATGTTCGTTTCCGACTGGTCCTCCGGCGTTCGATGGCCAGGGCATCCTCTCTCCCCTTCTCGAAGCTCAGGCTGCGGGCACGGCGGTGTAACTTGTTTGGCTGCCTCTTGACAGGCATGGCTTGTGTTGCCGGAGGGGTCGTTGACGTCTGGCTACGGTCTTGAGCTGGATCAGCAGGCGGGTCGCGCACAACGACGTCCGAGTTAGAGTGGTCGCTGGCAGGCCCACCACGGAGCCGTTTTCTGCGGCTTTTGCGCCGAAAGGGCCACAGAGCCATGCTGGCTGGTGGCGTCACCGGAGAGGACGGAGCCTCCCAGGGCGAGCAGCAGAGCAGCAGCGCAATGGCTCTGCTTTTTTTGCGTGTGCTGTGTGAGCGTTTGGGGCCGAGCACGGGGGGCTAGACCAGCGCTGATGTGCAGTGTTGCGATGGATGGGCGTCTGGTACGAGCGAAGGCATTCTGAGGTTGCTGATTGGCAAGGACGGCAATTGCTAGCGAGACGAGTCGGTCATGTGCACGAGGGCGCGTTGCGTTGGCGGGCGTAGTGGTTGCTGCTGTCGAATGCGAGCTGCAAGAGAGGTTATGCGCGACGACGGCAAATACGACCGAAAGTGGATAACAGAGGGCGACAGGCGCTGTGCCGATGGGGCGAATCGGTATTTGTATGCACAGAAGGGTGCATCGGCGCGCAAACGAAGGGAAATTGCAACTTGCAAATTGGAAACAGGCGAGGCCAGACGGGGACGAGACGAGATGCGCAGCCAGGCTGGGTCCAAGACAGCGGCGCAGCGGGTGGCGGCGAGCCCAGAGGGTGGGCAGTGGAACGTTGGACAGTGGCAAGCAGAAGGTAGGCAGGCAAGCAGGTACTGAGAGCTGCAGTGCCAGGTCAGCAGGTCGCAGGACAAGCGGATGATGATGGTGGTGGTGATGATGTAGTGAAGTAGAGCCAGCCAAGCCCTGGGCTGGTTAGCGGTCGGGGGGGGGGGGCGGTCGGGGCTGGTGCCACGGCCTTGTCTCGCTTATGAAGTGCAACCCGCAAAAAAAAACACCAAAAACCACAAAAAAACACAGATGGATTGTCCAGCCAGTGTGTCTTTGCTCGGCACCCAGCACCCGTGCAACGCTGGCTTTTTGAGTTGTGTCGCAGTCGCAGTCGCAGTCGCAGTCACGCTTTTCGGTGGGGCAATGAAGGTGAAAAAGAAGATGTGGAGGAGGAGAACAGCAGGAGGGCGCGCATAAAAGGGGCCGAGCTGTGGCAAGCCAGAGAAGGGGCCCCAGGAGCCAGCGAGAGGGCAGCTAGAAGCAGAGGCCAGACAGGCCTGGAGGCCCTGAAGAAAGCCTGAAGAGACTCAGCAGTGCCCTATCCAGCCTGGAAACTTGGCTGTCAAGCTCCTCCGTCCTCTGATCTGATTGAAAGTCGTGTTCCTGGCTTTTTTTCCCTTCTTTTTTGCTTCTTGTTGTCTTCTTCTTCTTCCCTTCTGCATTGCCTATCATCAACATGAAAATCTCAGTGTATCTTGCATCTTGCAATCGACTCAGTGCTGTGGTCTAGTTGCAGCTCGAAATTGCTGCTGGCACCGTGGCTTTGGTGGCTTTAGTGCCACTATCGAGCAACCCCGTTCCTTGACGCAGAGATCGTGGCCACTCAAGTCCCGTTTCCGCGAAGCAAGGGCCATGCCTGACACCTGTGACACCCTTGACACCCTTGACACCCAGGCCCCGCCCAGCACACACGCCCCTGTGAGTGGCCAGGTTGCACGCAAGGTGGGTTCACAGGGCTAGCGAGGCAGGAACGGCACGGCAGAGCAAGGGCAGCTTGGGGCAGCAGGCCCAGCAGGGCTACTACGGCACAAGCTCTGGCCACCATCTGGCCTCTGACACTCTTCCCATGAGCGTCAAGCCCTGTAGCTGGGCTGCTAGAGCATCCGGGCACCCGCTATAGATCACGCCGTCTAGCGACCACAGAGCACTGATGAGCCACTAGCCACGAATCGCTAAGCACTGGGCCGCTAACTGCCGATCTGGTTTATGCTTGCTGGGCCGACTCGAGAACAGCCCTGGCCTGTGCTTCGCCTCTGTACATTTCCGCCCAACCCACCAGACTCAATAAAAAAAAACTTGCGCATTATGATTACCTACTCTCGCGTACTGGTTCAAACGACAGCAAACGACATGACTCCATCAACTCTCTGCCATTTTCTCATCTCGATCCGCCCGCCAGCAGCGACCGAGCGGGCCGTGAGAAATTTCGGGGCGGTGGAGAGCGCAGAGCTAGAGGCCGATACGCAACTCCACCACAGCTACGACCACCACCAGGATCCGAGCAACGTGGAGTTCATCTAGACAACGTGCCTGAGGATCCCGTCTCCACCGCCGTTACCAAGCATGCCTGGTCTCTTGAATCTCCGAGGGCCCCCATCGCTTGGCAAAACCATGGAAGCTTGGTCCCAAAACAAGGTTGCCAGCTCCAGAGCTTCATTGCTGGTCATTGACTCTCGTCCAAGAAAAGAAGAGGGAAAACGGCCGTCAATGCGAACTTGCGTGTCAGAACGCCGAGAATAGATGGCAGAGAGTTCGAGACTGACACCAGAGACGCGACGAGTTGTGTCCAATTGCCAGTCATAATGCTCGAGCAAGCTCACACAAGCAAGGGGCAAGGCAGATCAATTTGTTTCTCCCTGCGTCGTTGGCCACACCTATTTTGCTACGGCTTTGGGGCTAAAGCATGACGTACAAACAGACACCCTCCAGAAGCCTTCTCGAAGAGCCATCACCACTTCTACCAGGGCACGCGCCTCCTTACCTTGCAGCAGCACGTACGCTACCATCGAACCATCAGCCGCCGCTCCCACAAAGTCCTGCAGGCTAGTACAAGGTGGCCACACTGGACGGTGACCAGAAGCACAAGTACTATCAAGAACTAGGGCCGGGGTTCTCGCATACTTTGTGCGGCATCCACATTGCCATGGGGCACTTGCTCCAGCTAACGAGTTGATGTCATGCTTGCAGCGCCATTTCAATGCGGCTGCATTAGAGAAATCACATCCATCAAAACGAATATCCGGCGCACTTTTAATTACACCTGCCTTCTCTGTCACCCAGACGGAGGCTCGGTTTGTGTTTAGAAAGAATCCTTCGCAGAGCTGATGAAAAAGAACAACAACACAAAGCCCACAGAATCGGCAAGGCCAGCAATGCAAACAACGTCGTCAGCGACCGGACCGGGGATTGCAAGAAGAAACCCCGTCGCTTGCAGCGAGCCTGCAGGGGCAGCTGCAGCTGTGGTTTCTCGTACCTGAGGATGCCGAGCGACCACGTACAAAGTGCTCTGTCCGCACCAGCACCAGGTGTCCCTACAATTCATGGACATGGTGATTGTGGAGACTGCTGTGCTGAAAAGCTAATCATGCCGCCTTCTCATTCGATGTAGTGGAAAGAGAGAGCCTCTCGATGAAATGGTGCGCGGGCCACTCCGAGGGAAGTTCGAGGGATGCCTGGGAAAAACCCTCAGGCCACTCATTCCCACCTTGGTCCATTCAGAAGCAGAAGAACCCTGGGTAGTCTCGAGAGCTGAAGAGCCAACGAGTTCTTCATCAGGCATAACAGCGCGCGCTCACAGGCGCGCCAATACTTGCTTCTGGGCTCAAATTACGTTTACAGGACTGATTGTGACTTGCAGGTTGGGTAATTGACCACTTTGGTAGACCTCTGGGTCCGAAATAGGCTTATGCTCCGAGAAACGATCTTCAAGCCTGGACCAGGCCAAGGGAAAAAAAGGGAAGAAGAAAAGTGCAGACCTAAGCAAGGCAGGAGGGAAACAGGGATGGTGAGTGGTGGGCGAGGCCCGAAAGCCAGTTCGCGTGGCACACCTGCAACCACATGCACGTCTTGGGCCAAGCCGAGAGTGGTGTTTGATTGACGGCACGCCACGTTGCAAGGCACTCTTGGTGCCAATGATAACGGGACGATGGACATATCATCATTTGCCGACTGGGAAAAGCGAACACCACCATTACCCAGAATTGTGTTCCGGATGTTCTCGCATTGTGCGGTACTGCAAGATGGACGGTCTACTACTTCTACAAGCTGCGCTTTTGGTGAAATGTTTGCCACGATTGACCTTATTGCTTTGGTTGTACGAATACCCACATGCAACACATGCAACGCATGCACATACACGCCAGACCCACGCAGGATGGACACGCCACACGCAGCCGTTCGATAGGTGTAACGTGTCGCCGTGTCATCTGAACACCAGATGTTGTGCTTGAGGTGCTACTGTGTAAAGGCGGCAGATTTGAACAGGGCACAACAACAGGCGGCCGACGGCAGAAAAAAAAAATTCATGTCTCGTTGCTCAAGAAATGTCTAATGAGATTCTCGAACGTTTTTGGTGAAACTCTTTTTTTTGTTCTTTGCCCCCTCCCTCCCTTTTTTTTTCCCTTCTTTCTTTTTTTCTCCCTTTCTTGTTTTTTGCTTTCTTGTCTTTTTTTTCTGCTCTTTTTGATCAGAGGTTTTTTTTGTGTGTTTTTTTTTTCCGTTGGCTGCGTGCAGTAGGCTTGATCTTTTTGTTTTGCAGATAGTTTTATAGTAGGCGAGTCTTATTTCAGCTCGAAGCAAGGGGCGCCGGCAATGGCTTGTGCGGCCGTGTCCATGATTCGCGAGATCTGCTGTTTGTATGATACACAGTCTATTGTAAAGAATAAAATGGGCAAATACAACCGCCACAGACGGAGCACAAGCTGTATGCCCGAGATGTTTTGACAAATATTCAGCTTGTATACAAGTACTCAGATACCCCGCTCCAGACTAGCTTGTGAGGCTACTTATGTAAGCCCCCACAAGGGGTCGCCCGGCGTGCACCGACCACAGGTGCCAGGATCAGATAGCGCGTTGCCCCTCCAACGCCAAGCGACAGCAGCGCCTGCTCGACTTTCAGCAGCAGCCATTTGTTTCCTGCCAAGTCAAATGAGCGTGCATTGCGTGCCAAAGGTCAAACACGGCACGACAACCGTGATCCGACAAAAAAAAGCAGCAGCAGCAGCATCATCATCATCTTCGCCACCACCACCACCACCATCGTCATGGCCTACAACCCCAGGATGAGCATCATTCCCCCGGGGCAGCAACAGCAATCGCGCAACCAGCGCACGGCGCGCACCAAACGCGAAGAAACCAAAGCCGCCATGCGCCTGCCCGACAACGAAATTGTCGGCTGCATCACCGACATTGGCATCCCCTTCACCGTTGCCGACCTGCAAAAGCCCAACCCGAACCAGGTGCAAAAGATCTTTGAGTGGTTTGCCGAACTGCTGCTCAACGCCACCCGCGAGACGGTTGCGCCCGCCATGCGCGCCGCCGCCCGCGACATTGCCGGCGACCACGGCGACTTGCTTTTCCCGCCCGACACGACCGATCTCATGGGCTTCTACGTCTCTCTGCGCCGGCTGCTGCTGCGATGCGGTCTCGAGGATGAGGACTTTAGCTTTGCTGACCTCTACCGCCCAACGCACGTGCGGCTGGTGGACATTTTTAGCCATCTCATCAACTTTGTTCGCTTCCGCGAGAGCCAGACAAGTACCGTCGACGAACACTTCAACAAGGGCGAGCAGGTCAAGGCGCGTATCGAGACGCTGTATAGCGAGAACCAGGAGCTCGAGACCCGCCGCGACGACATGCACGCAAACCTCGAGACAACACAGGCACTGGTGGCGGACAAGACGAAACGCAACGAGGCGCTCAAGAAGAAGCTGCTGGAGCTGCGGAGGAACCAGGAACACGTCGCTGCGCGGCTGGAGGAGGCCAAGACGAGAAAGGGGCAGTTGGCTACGCAGCTCGAGGAGCGCACGGCACAGAGGGTCACGGTGCGCCAGGAGAGCAACAAGCTGCGCCCATATGTCTTGCAGAGCGCCGCGGCGCTGCAGGCGAACTTGTCGGAGCTGTCGACGAGTCTTGCTAATGACAAGGCGCACATTGACTCGCTGGACCGGCGGGCGCGGGCCCTGCAGACGTCGACTGATTCGTTTTCCATGGTCTCGACGGATGTGGCGTCGTGTATCAAGTTGCTGGACGAAATTGCGGGCGAGCTGCAAAAAGAGGAGGAGGAGAACTCGCGCAAGACCAAGCAAAAGGATGCGCTGCTGGAGCGGCGCACGGATGTGCAGGATGTCGAGCGTGCAGAGTCCCTTTTGCAAAGACAACTGGCCAAGTGGATGGAGCGGACAGAGAAGCTCCGAGAACAAGCCAATGCCAAAGCACAAGAGGCAAAGCGGCGGATGGAAGAGCTCGAGATTGTACATCAAAAGCTCAAGCAGGAGCGCACCGAAAAGGGTAATGATGTCGAGAAGCGGCGTGTGAGAATTGAGCAGACGGAGAAGAAGGTGAGTCTAGTCGTCTATATTTTGTTGTTGTTATTGTTGGATGTGAGTTACTGACTGTTGCTCCCTATCAGATGCAAGATCTCAAGGAGAACATTGAAAATGAAGTGCACAACGCGCATGACGAATACCTCAAGATGGAGGCGCACATTAAGCTGTACATTACAGAGATGGAGCAGGCCATTCCGTCGATTGGGTAGAGCGTGTCTTGTAATTATTTTTATATGTGTTTTGTTTTTTCGACTGATACTGTCTTGGAATTCAATGGAATGATACCATGTCTGGAGGGGGTTTTTTTTTTTTCT
>KZ678657.1:0-31174 GCA_003019895.1 Coniella lustricola
ACCAGTTAACTACGAATTAGCCCTACTATATATACGGCTATATAACAACTTCTATATCTTAAAACTCGAACCCGTACTAGTAAACGCAGAATTAGTATATAATAAAATAATCGAAGCAGAGCAAGACTAATACAAAGTTAAACGAATACTCGACTTAAGAAAACGAGGACGAGGGAAACAGTATCTTATTAAATAGAAAGGATATAACAATTAAGAAAACTTATAGGAACCCCTAAAGAATATCTATCCGGAACTTATTACTAAATACGAAGGTTAGCATACGAATAATAAACAATAATAGGTGGATACGCACCTTAGCAACGGGCCGAAACTTAAGAAGTCGAAGGAGAACCGTCTCTATAACTTTCAACTAAGAAATCCGACGGAGATAATAGCGAAACCACCCTAGACTAATTAAAATCGTTCAGCGATATAGATACGAAACCCTCGGGCAACGGACCTTCGGGGATAACCGACTCTATATTATAACGTTCAGCCTCGGCGGCTAGACGCTCCCGCTCTAACTCCTCCTTTTCCACGCGATTAAGCTCCTCTAAATTGGATAATCTATAACAGATCGCTCGCGCTATCCGTTCATACTATATCTTCTTTTATTTATAGATACGATTAATCTTAGTATCTAGAGCTATCCGTTCCTCTTCCAGGCGCTCTATCTTATCCTCTAGCTTTTAGTACTGCGAAGAAATCTTAAGAAGGTCCGCGGAATCGGTCGTCTCCAGGATATCGCATTTAGCGCGCTTATCGAAAACATAACGACCGCAACGAGAAGATTCCCTAGGGGATACTTAATAAGAAGTCTCGCCCTTTAAGGTATAGTAGGAATAAGGATGCATTTCGAAATAGTTCGAAAGAATTAAAGTATAAAGAGAAGCCTTCTATTTCGAAGAATTAGAACGAGGATTCGCGGAACGAGGTTTAGAAATACGAGAAGAAGACGATATAACGAATTAGGAAGGTATAACCCTAAGTTAGAATATTAGGCAGGACGACTTATAGGGAATAAGGAAGCAGTCTTTAAGGATAAAGACCCTAGAAGGGAGATAATATTATAACCTAGGTGTAATGATCCTTGCCTGTATCCCTGATACTGGAAGTCTCTGTGAATTATATGTTAGCAGATAAAGGAGGTATTACCTTCAGTTCACGTGCTGAACAATATTAAGTACGTTTGCTATCTGTGCTAATTGTCGATGCAATAGATTAAGAGGGATTACCCCATCTATTCTTAAAGAGATTTACTTATCTTAAGAACGATGCTTAGATTTATAACTAAAGACTATAAGGAAACTATCTAAATTAAAGCGCTAAACTCCTGTCCTTATATCCTTCTGTTGTTCCTGTGGCTCTTCTGGATTATCTTACGATCTTAATGATCCAGCTCACTTGGATCACTTTATAATCCTAATAATCTATTCCTGATTGACCTGTTGTATTATGTTATACCTGGCCCGTGCGTGACCTTACATAAGAAATCCTGTCGGTCCGTTGAGGTTCCGATCTTATGCTATGTTGCGTTGGCCTGTTCCTGTGACCTGCAAGGTCGTGGGTCATAACACTAGGTATATATAGGTTATAGGAATAGGCTAATATATTATAGTATAAGCTCGGAACCTTAACGGACCGATAGGATTTCTTATATAAGGATATATATAATTGTATAACCTAGGGTTAGGGTTATAAAGGAGGGACAGTCGATAGAGTCGCTCGTCGACTTAAGCGATTTATATACTATTAGTCGATAGGATCGCTCGTCGACTAGGTCGACTCCTAGGAATAACGGAAGGATATAAGGATAGGAGTTTAGTACTTTAATTTAGATAGTTTCCTTATAGTCTTTAGTTGTAAATCTAAGCATCGTTCTTAAGATAAGTGAATCTCTTTAAGAATAGATGGGGTAATCCCTCTTAATCTATTGTATCGATAATCGATATAGATAATAAACGTACTTGATATTATTCAGCACGTGAACTAAAGGTAATACCTCCTTCATCTGCTAATATACAATTCACAGAGACTTCCAGTATCCGGGATACAGGCAAGGATCATTACAAATTACAATCCAGGATATCGTCGTCATTCGTTTCGAAAACAGCGGATTCGATACTAAATGCACTCAGCTTCCCGCCTGAAACACCAACATTAATAAAGGTGTTTCCCGAATTCCAAGTAGAATGGTTCGAAGTCGCCATAATTTGTTGTAATAAGGGTAGAGAAACGAAGGCACTTAAGGCTCTTAATAAGATAAGCAATTCAAGCCACTTTATTTTAGCCGTCCCTATAGATATCAATTATATAATCCTACCCTCCTGCAAGAACTGGGACAGATGTAGAAGGCTCCGAGATACTTAGATACATAGACTGAAAACTAATAGACAGGGTGTTTTACGTAGATGGGGGTCATTTGCATCAAAGTGGCGCCCCTTTATCCAGGGTCGATACATAGACTGGGGTCAGTTGGGTGAATGATGCCATGGTGCCGATAGGCTGATATATGTACAGGGATTAGTTATGCAACGACGGAGCAGTATTATCCCGGGGCCAAAATCACAGGGAAAAGCGGAGTAAGATCAGCCGGGATTTTCTACTTATTCGGGGGGGAAAAAGCTTAGTGCGGTAGTTCCCGGGTCGAGGTATGATGCAATAAAATTTGCGCTTCATAAGAGTCTTTTGAGAACAAGAAACAAATTATTACAGTAAGAGATAAAGCCTCCATCATTATTATCTTTTGGGAAGACAACACTCCATATTCGCTCTTAACAAAAATCTATCCGATGGCAAGCGGCATTAATCACACGGCAAGTCCCTATCACTAATATGGAAGTAACTCAGTCATCTAATGCATGCCCACGGGTTTAGACGGAAGACCCAAGCCAAACGCTCGATGAAGCTGCGTTCGAAAAAGCAAAGACTGTAGGCACTGGTGTTTACGATAAAGGAATGTTACTATGGAAGAACAGCTCTGCATACGTCAAACGAGATGGTGATAAGGACTGGACGCCGATGAAAAAGATCGCGCAATGGAGAGTAGAGCCAGGCAGCCACGTGTATTTAAGTCAAGGTGAAATCAGGCAGGGTTAATATATGCGTCTGGCCACAGCTTTCGACGCATACTATCTAAAGATACAGGCTCTGCTGTAATTATAAAACGCGCTGGAATATCTTCCTCTTCCCAAATTGTTAATGATAGCGCTAGAGATTGTGTCTCCCCTGTGCTGACTTCCTCTAGATATGGAAGACTTGAAATGAAAGCGGCGCTGACCTGATGTCCAAGCACATGTGAAATGTCCGTTCCTACCGGTATCCTGAGCTTGACAGATCCAGTAATGTCGATGCTGTAGCTATTCTTATTATATATATAGCGGCGTTTGTTTCGGACTCGAATGTGAGTGTTGAAGAGTTGTATAGCGATATACTGTATTTCTTGAGGAAGGATATCAAACACGAGACAGCACTGGCTGATTTGTGGCGGGAAGCATAATTTGAGAGCAGCCAAGCTTTCCTTGCTTGCGATAGCGGTGCATATGTAATCTGGAAAGACGAAACGAAGGTTCTGAAGAGAAGGCCAGCCTAATTCAAAATCCGGCTCCAGAGCAAGTGGTGTCCATTGTGTTGCAGGCTGAGCTATCTTATGATGGGCATCTGGCATGCTCGTTATATCAAAGCCAAGAACTGGCAAAACACCGTCGTAACTATTGCTTGGTTTGACAGATTGCAAGACAGAATGGCTGAAGTGTTGAGTATGAGCAGATAATTCAGTGGTCTGCCATATACTCGCAGCTTCTCCATTGTATATTGGACTAGGTGACTCGGCAAGATTTGAAGAGCTTGGCGTACTATGGCTTTCGAGAGGGTCCAAGTACTGAGTCGATGAATATAATGATCCTTACCTATATCCCTAATACTAGAGGTTCCTATAAGTTATATATTAGTAGATAAAGGAGGTATTACCTTTAATTTATATACTAAATAATATTAAGTACGTTTACTATCTATACCGATTATCGATATAATAGATTAAGAGGGATTACCCTATTTATTCTTAAAAAGGTTTACTTATTTTAAGAACGATACTTAGATTTATAACTAAAGACTATAAGGAAACTATCTAAATTAAAGTACTAAACTCTTATTCTTATATCCTTTCGTTATTTATTACTATTCCCTAAATAGTTCTTAGATTAATAGGATCGATATCGAGCTTATCGAGCTATAGATCGATAGGATCGATATCGAGTTTATCGATCCTATTTTTCCGACCCTAACCCCAGTTATATAATCCCGTATATCCTTACATAAGAGATCCTATCGGGCTATTAAAGTTCTACGCTTATATTATAATATATTAGCCTATTCTTATAACTTATATATATCCTAGGTTATAATATTATCTCCCCTTTAATAATCTTAATCCCTAAAGAGTTATTCCTTATTTATATAAATAATCTTACTTAATATTCTTACTTCGGATCGTTCTTTCCTAATTCGTTATATCGAATAGAGTTACTAAAAGTCGTATAGCTAAATCTTACTCTAAATCTAAATAGAAGGCTTCTCTTTTATCTATTATAATTACTTTTAGTTCCTTAGATCCTACACTTTATTCTTATTATAAGGAGTATAATCTTATAATTAGTTATAAGCTATTTAATTTAACTTCTTCCTATTATAAAACCTATATCCGGCTTTAACTTTCTAACTACGATATTTATAGCCTAACGCTATTATAGTTAAATAAAATTACTATAAAATATCGTTCCTTAGAGGTTAAGGTAGAATCGGTAGAAGAATAAGCTATTAAACTAAATATTAAGTTACTTCGTCTTTATAAGTAGAAACGGATATAGTATAAAAAGATAATATAAGCGGTTCGTTATAATATTAATAATATTAAAGAGCTAGATTATATAGAGGCGAAGGAGTTAGAAAAGGAGCGCTTAGCCGTTAAGGCTAAGTATTATAATACAGAGCCTATTATTCCTAAAGGTCCCCTATTTAAGGGTTTTATTTCTATATTATTAAATAATTTCAATTAGTCCGGGGTAGTTTCGCTATTATCTCCGTCGGATTTCTTAATTAGAAGTTGCGGAGATAGTTCTTCTACTTCTTAATATTCTTAGCGTTAGAGTATACTTATATTAGTCCTATTAAGTCTTAAGTTTTTAGCTTTCTACTATAATACGTATCTACCTATCTTTATATATTATTTATATATTAACTTTCGTATTTAGTAATAAGTTTAGGGTAAATATTCTTTAAAGGTTCTTATAAGTTTTCCTAATTGCTATATCCTTTCTATTTAATAAGATACTATTTTCCTCGTCCTTATTTTCTTAAGTCGAGTATTCGTTCTACTTTATATTAATCTTACTCTACTTCGATTATTTCGTTATATATTAATTCTACGTTTATTAATACGGGTTCGAGTTTTAAGATATAGAAGTTATTATATAGTTATATATATAGTAAGGCTAATTTATAGTTAATTAGTAATATTTATCGTAAAATTTTATTAGGTCCTAGTTTTTTATAGTTAAGTTTATTATTAGGTTATTAAGTTTTAATATTTTTACGAATAAGGTAAACTTTATCTCCCTTTTATAGGATTAGTTCCTTAATCCTCTTCTTATTTACTTATATTATTATTAACTTCCTAATATCTTCGAGTATTTTCTTTATTTTTTCTCGAATTTCTTTAAATCTATCTACTTTTTATATTATTATTTTAGCGTTTATACTTAAAATTAGTTTATAATATACTATTAGGTTATATCCGTATATTAGGAAGAATAATAATTATTCCGTAATACTTATATCTACGTTATTATATATAAATTACGCTATTAATAACTATTTAACCTAATTGTTTTATTAATAGTTAATATAGTATTTAAGGTATTATTTAATAATCTAATTCGTTCTTTCTACTTATCTATCTATTTATAGGTAAAATATAATAGATATTCGTTATATAGATCCGAGAAGTTTAGTAAGTAATAACTAAAACTTTAATACGAATTTCCGATCTCTATTAAAGATAATTTCCTAGGGTATTCTATAGTTAGCGATAATATTCCTTAAAAATATATATATAAGTTCTTTTATAATATTACTTTCTCTATATAATAGGAAGTATATATATTTACTTAGTCTATAAACTATTATTAGGATATTATTATATTATACTTTAGTTAAGGATTTTTATAAGATTAATAGTTTAGTAATAAAGTCTAGATTAATAGATAACTAAATAATTATAGGTATTAATAGAGGTTATAATAATCTATATAGTTTATATTATTCTACTTTATTCTTCTTATAGGAATTATAGCTATTAATAATATTTATAACTTATTATTTAAATCTTAATAAGTTTTAATATCTTTAGATCCTTTTATATATTATATATATCCCTTAATATCCGTATATTAAAGCGGAGTATATCTTTTTAATATAATCGTTTTATTATTATCTTGTTATATTAGTAAAGTCCGGTAACTTCCTATTAATTCTAATAATAGTATTAAGTTCCTTAAACTCTAGTATAAGGTTACCTTCTAAATCCTCCTTAAAGAGTTTAAAATAATCCTTAGGGTCCTTACCTTAATATTCTACTTATTTATTAAGAGCGTCTACTTATTAATTTTCTTTACTTAGGCGGTAGATAATCTTAAAGTCGAATTACGATAGGAATTCGTATTATCTAATCTACTACTTATTAAATTACTTAGTTATTATAAATACTTATAGATTCTTATAATCCGTAAATACTAAGATTTATTTCTTTACTCTAATAAGATATTATTACTATTCTTTAAATACCTTAATAATTATTATAAGTTCTTAATCTAGTATTTTATAGTTAAGTTCTAATCCGTTTAGTTTCTTATTAAAGTTATTAATAATTTAAAATCTTCCTTAATTATCTTATTAATCGAATTATCCGCCGAATATATAATATAATATATTTATTTCGACCTTAAATTCCTTAGTTAGGTTTATATCTATAAGTATTAACTCTAATATAACCGCTATCTTAAGCGTATTATAAGCTTTCTATACTTTGAATATCTCTTTAAAAACCTTATCTTTATATATAAGTTCTATAAATAGTATTACTATTCCGCTATAGTTCCTAATAAACTATCGATAAAAGTTAATATATCCGATAAATACCTTAATATCTTTAATATTAATAGGTATTAGCTAATCCTTAATTACCTATATTTTATCTTTCTATATCTTAATATACCCTAATATAATAGTATATCTAAGGAAATTAAATTATTATACGTTCTATTCGTATTTTTCTAAATTAACTAAAATCTTATTATCTTAAAGTTATTAAAGGATTATATATATATATTTCTTATATTCTTTTAATATTTCTAAATAGATTAAGATATTCTTAAGATAGGCGATAACGAAAACGTTAAAGTACTTTCGTAAGATATTATTAATTATTTCTTAGAATAAAGCTAATATATTATTAGGGCCGAATAATATAATAAGATACTTTTGATATCCGTATTATATTCTAAATACTATTTTCTATTCTTCTTCTTTCTAAATATATATATAATAATAGCCTTCCTTTAAATCGAATATAATAAACTATTATACTCCCTTAAGCCTATCTCGGATTTCTTTTATAAATAGTAAGGGATAGCGATTCTTAATAATATTATTATTAAATTATCGATAGTTAATATATAATTATAATTTTCTATTTTTCTTTAGTATAAATACAATCGGATATCTTACTAATAAATATAATAATTATATATAACCCTTCTATAGGTTTTTGTTAAGATATTCCCTAAGCGCTTTTAATTAATCCTTATCTAATCTATAAATAGGAAAGAACTTTAATTATTCTTTATCTTTAAATAGGATCTTATAATTATATAGGCTATAATCCGGTATTCTATATTTAAATTTACTTTAGAATAATCTTATAAATTCTCGGTATTTTTCTAATATACCTAAGAGGGTTCGGTATATATCTTCGTTTAATATTATTATTATTATATATAAAAGACATTATTAGGCGTATATTTATATTTCTTAATTCCTATCCTTAGAAGGTCTATCTCAATATCTAATAATTCTTATTCTATTATATCTTAATCTATTATATCCTTTTATAATTTCCGAAGTATTAACTATTACTAGATCCTTCTTTATAAGCCTTTAAGGCTTATTATTACTATATTTAAACGTTATCTTTTTAATCCTTTCCGAATTAAAGGTATAAGTAGATTTATTCGAGTATCCTATCTTCGAATATCGCTTAATAATTAAATCTAATCCTACGCCTTTAATTATAATTATCTGCTAGGTATTCGCTTTACCTTATAAGATATAGCTATTAATCTAATCGATTCGAGGATTATATTATCTTAGCTATAATATATCTAATATTAATTAATATTATACGGTATTTATAATATCGAAGTCTATTATAAAGGTTCTTCCTTAGATTATAATTAATAGATAATTAATTTCTATATCGATAACTTTATAATTATAGTTTAGTTATTATCCTTTTATAATATTAAGTAAATAGGGTTCTATCTTCCGGTATTATATAAGTTTTTCCTAATTAACTATATCCGGGTTTATATAATTACCTTAGGCTCTGCTATCTAAGAGCGCTTTATATATCTTTCCTTTAATACTAATATCGATTTATAGATATATATATATTATAGTATTTATTATATAAAGGGACTTTATTAATAATCCTAATCGCTTAATATCTCTTATAAGTAATCTTATTCTTTTAGGTATACCTTCTAGATATTATATATAATATGTATAGGTAATTAAGCGAGTACCTTTATATTACTTATTCCTTAAGCTTATTTAATATATTACTAATTCTTAATTCGATATTAATCTATCGCTTTTTCTTAAGCGTAGATTATATATTCTAATATCTTATATTAGTATTATTTATAATACTTATCCGTATATTCCTTAGGGTAGTTTTCCTTAAGTCCGATATATATATATATAATCTTCTAATATCGACGGGTATATAATACTTATTATTCTTAAGGGTTATTGCGATAACTAAGTATCTTAAGCGTTATATTAGAAACTATTTATTCTAAGCTTTAAGATTAAAGTATATTTTATAATTAAAGTAAATATATAAAAACTATATTAGTTTATAATATCGATTATAAAGTATATCGATTTAAGGATCTTCGCCTTATATTACCTTATAATTATAAATTATAATACTTCTAAAGATATTTTAAAGGGTTATTCCTTTAACGATAAATTCGAAGTTTTATCGATTTAAAGCGTCTTTTATATCTACTTTTAATATAATATCTATAGGGGTATCTTATCCTATAATAAACGCTTATATACTATTATCTCTAAATTCTAGGTATTCTCTTATAATAATTACCTACTTTTTAGTAAGAGGTTATATAGAGAGAATATTTAGTTCCGAGGAATATTCTAAACTATTATCCTAGCCTTTCTTATCTTTAGGTTTCTAAGGAAACTATTATTCCAGGGTTTAAGGAAAAGTGGATTTTATCTACTAAAAACTATTATACTAAATACTATAAAAGCCTTATTATAACTATTAGATAGTTTCTAAATAATATATACGCTTCTTCCTCTTCTAATTAGAACCTTCTAGGTTTCCCTTATACCGATAGACTATTATTAGGAAATCTAGGACGGTTATTAATCTTCTACTTAAGTTTTCTCTATTCTATAACCCTTTACTTCTATACGAATTTATACTTCTCCTTACTTTATTCGACGAATCTTTACCTATTACCTAAATACTATTACTATAGCTTTTAATTAGAAGTTATTCTATAGATAAGGAGACCTAGTTTAAGCGTACCTATAGCTAATACCCGCCTTATTAACCGACTATTTTTACTATTTAAATATCTTATCTAGCTTATTTAATAATCCGTATAGGGAGTATTTAGGATTATAAAAAAGAACTTATAAGTATTTATCTTCTAATTAGAGATATATAGGAAAAGGAAGTAATAAAGCTAGCTAGATAGAGATTCTATACTTAGAGAATCGAACTCTATCGCTTATAATCTTATAAGAGCTTAAATTAATCCACCCCTATTATTAACTCTTTTAGAATATTAAGCTACCGATTATTTAGATAATATTATATTTATATATTATTATAATAGGGTTAATCTATAAAGTTAGAACGGATTATATATAGGAAGTTCTATAGGCTTATATAGAATTCCCGTATATAATAGAGATCGCTTAGGCTAGAGAAAAGTCTTTTCTATTTTCTTAATTCCCCTAATCCGACTATTACCTAGTTAATATAAAAGGGTATTAATCGGAGATAAGATTTCTAAAATAGCTATAGGTTTTAAATTATAAATTATAACTAATATAAAATAGGGGATCTATTATCGAAGGCTAAAAGTTATATTTAAGGGATTAAGAACTCGACTTTCTTTAAGAAAAATAATCTTTAAATAAAATAATTATAGAAATTAACCTCTAATCGATATTAAATACTTTTTAGAATAGATAATATCTATAATTATAGTATATAAAAGATAAGCTTTAATAAAGAAATAATGAAAAGTCTTATTATACTTATAACTTTAAATAGAAAACCTCTTTACTATTCTAAAACTATAAGTTATATATACCTATTCTATCTATCGTTTCCTTATTTATATTTTACTAATACCTATTATTCTTTTACGCTCTAATTATAGTTAAATAGAATCCGATTTATTTATTCTAACGACTTAATACTTAAAAAGACTATAATAAAAAAAGAGAAAGATAGCTTTACCTACCCCTTTCGAAACCCGTTACTAAAGTAGATCTAATTTCGATAACTTCTTCTACTTTAGTTTATAAAACGTAGTTTATAGCTATTTTACTTCTAATTAATCTTAATAAGCCTAAGCCTTCAAATCTACTTACAAGACCTTATAGGCTTAAAAGTCTTTCGTTTATTAATTATTCTAATATTAATTCTAAAGATTTAGATTTAAACGATAATTTTCGTACCCGAATAGAGTAATAAGAAGTAGAGGAATAATATAAAACTAATTAAAGGCTATAAGGTATTTATATTAGATCTTATTATCTAAATAACCCTCCTCTTAATTCTTAATATTATTATTTAGTATTTAATTATAAGGAGGGGTTTATATATTTACTTACTAAAAGCTAATATAATAAGGGTATATAATAAGTTAATATAAAAAGTTAATTTATTTATAAAAAATACCTTATTTAAGGAAGATATATAACTATTAACCTTTAATTAGTATTATATTATTAATATTTTCTTTATCTAAGGCTATAAGTATACTATTCTATTATTACTACTTTCCGTTCCTTCTTAATATCGATCTTCGGACTTAAATTATTATTATCCGAAGGCGCGTTTTCTAGCTTTAAGCTAGGATAAGCTCGATTAATCTATTTTATATTAAAGCTTAACTTCTAATTAATAATAGAATAAATACTTATATAAGCTCTAATTATAAAAACCTTAGGAATAAAATTATATCTCTTATAAGTATAGAGATATACCTTAATATACTAAATATAGTTAGTATAAGTATTACCTTAAACTTTTAATAAAGATATATAATATAAGAAAGGAATTATAAGCTTAACTTTAATCTAATTATTATTCTAATTAATAGTTCGATAATATATAGCTAATCGTTATAAATAATAATTATATAGGTTAAGGTTATAATAGCCGAATAAAGTTATTAATAAAGCAGATATTCTATAATAATCGCTTTAAGTATTAGTTAAAGCGATATACTTTATAAAAGGCTTAAAGCTATAATATTCGATAAAAAGAGTATTTAGATAACGATATAATATTTATTCTTTATTAAGAAGAAGAAAGGATCTTTCTATAGGTAGTAATAGAGAAGCTAAGCTAATAAGAAACTCTTCCCTATTAAGAGTCTTAGAGACCCTTTATATACCGTATAACTTCGAATTAGGACCGATTAAAGGATAGAAATCGAAAATTTAGTATAAGGTCTTATATCTATTATTTATAAGGATAAAACCGGTAGGGATAGTTATAACCTTTAGAAAAACGATATAATAAGAATATAACTTAAGCTTAGTTAAACGAATAGTATTATAAAAGATACGGCTTTTTTAAAGGTTAGATATAGTTAAATAAGTTTTAATTAGTAAATAAAAAATAATTTAAAAACGAAAAGAGGATATCTAAAAGAAAAGGAGGTATAATAATAAACTAGCCGGCTATCTATTAAGAAAGAATAGTTAATAAATAAAGGTAATTAAATAAAGTAAGTGTATAAAGTAAATATAATAATTACTCTTATTTAATTACTTTTATAATCTTTTTAAAATTAAGTTTTATTTAAAATTAGCCTTAGGCCCCCCCCTTTAAAAATTTTAATTCCCTTCTACTTATTTTACCTCTTTATCTTACGATTATTATTATTAATATTAAAATAACCTTAAGATTATAGCTTCTATAAATATTAGGATCGCTCTAATTCCGATTATAAACTATCGTTCTCCCTTAAACCTATAAGTACTTTAAAAGGTTATTACGTTATACCTTAATTAATTCGATTATAATATATATTAAGCCGATAAACTATATCTTTTAGAAATAAACCGATACTTCCTAAGAATTACCTTTTATATATAACTTTATAATCGAAATAGTAATAATACTATTAAAGATAATATAATCGGTCGTTTCTTATAAATAAACATTCTTTTAAACTTATATAATACGGAAGATATTATTCTTCTTAAAGATTAATTAATAAACGATTAAATTATTATTCCAGGGTCCAGGGAAAAGTGGATTTTGCCTACTGAAAACTGCTATACTAAATACTATAAAAGCCTTACTATAACTACTAGATAGTTTCTAAATAATATATACGCTTCTTCTTCTTCTAATTAGAACCTCCTAGGTTTCCCTTATACCGATAGACTGTTGCTAGGAAATCTGGGACGGTTACTGATCTTCTACCTAAGTTTTCTCTATTCTGTAACCCTTTATTTCCATACGAATCTATACTTCTCCTTACCTTACTCGACGAATCTTTACCTATCGCCTAAGTGCTGTTGCTATAGCTTCTGATTAGAGGTTATTCTATAGACGAGGAGACCTAGTTTGGGCGTGCCTGCAGCTAGTACCCGCCTTGCTAACCGACCATTTTCACTATTTGGGCACCCTATCTGGCTTATTATATCTTTAGTTTATTAATAATTATTAAACCTCTAATCTTCTATCTAAATCTTAAATACCCCCTTTTCTATAGATTATAATATATAAGTATTAAAGAGAAGGTATAATCCGGTAATTAAGTTTATAATCTTTATTTAATATTCTTAGAATTACTAGTTATAACTATTTATAATTATTAATAAAACCTTATCTAAATTATCGACTTTTTTCGGAAATCGATAAAAATAATAGAAAAAAAGATTAAAAAGCTTATTAATAATTATTTAAGCTCTAATTCAAGACCTCTGCTTATTATTATACTAACTTACTATTTTATTAAAGCTAGAAAGTAAAATAACTAATAGTTTTATAATATATATATTATTAATAATATCCGTTTCTTTTTCTATAAACTATATTTATAAAATAACGGCCTTTTTAAAGATTAATAAGATTTAGCCTTAAAACTTTAAAATATTAATTATATTCTAATTACGGAAGAGTAGAAAGATTATTCTTTAAGAAGGTTTTATATAAAACGGAGGAAAAAGTATATTTAGCGATATCTTAAATAATACTTTATTATAGCTATTCGTTTAGAACTAGGTATTTAAGATTAGCCTTTATATATAAATATTAAACCGGTAATTAATTATTAGATATAAATAGCTTAATCTAAACGGTTTATAATTATAAATTAGTTAGTATTTTAATTAATAATTACCTTTACTTTAAGAAGTAGTTAGAATACGCTTACTCCTTCGATTAATCTAATAATTCCTTTCTTCCCTCCTCTACTTATAATTATATCTTTAATTATACCTCCGGTATCCCTAACTCCTATTTAAAACCCGGCGCTAATCCTTATATTATTTATAATCTTTAAGATAATTACTCCTATTATTATAGCTTTAGCTAAGTAAAGGCCTACCCGGCTTTAATTATAGAGTCTTTCTTTAAATTAACGCTCCTAATCTTAATTTTAGCGAAGAGATTATAATTATAAGTCGGCTATTTAGCGGATAAGATTAATAATTTCGTTAATCTAAGAAATAAGCTTAGGGTTCTATTTCTATAGTTTAAAAGGCAATTAATATTTAATTTCTTTACTAAAAGGGACTAACTATATAATCCGAGTATAATTAGGCTTTTAATTAGAAGGTAGATATAATTCCGGAAGATATAAGAGTTCTATAGGAATATAAGATATAGAAGGGATATATTATAAGTAACCTAAAGCCTTATCGTTCTATAGACTTTTATTAAATACCTTATTAAGAATATTTCTAAATAAAGGCTTAAAATCTTTCTATAGTTAAATATTAATTAGAAGTTCCGTAATATAATATTTATTTTCTAACCATTTAATCTAACGAGAATCTAGTTTCTAATAGAACTTAGATATAAGCCGAGTATTATACTTATCTATTCGGTATAAGTAATAGCTATAATCCTAGATTAGAGCTAGAAGCTTATTAATATCCTTAGTAAACGTATAATAAATAATCGTATTAAGTTTATCTTTTAGAATAAGAATATATCTATTATCCTAAATACGAAAGGCCTTTATGTAATGATCCTTGCCTGTATCCCTGATACTGGAAGTCTCTGTGAATTGTATGTTAGCAGATGAAGGAGGTATTACCTTCAGTTCACGTGCTGAACAATATCAAGTACGTTTGCTATCTATGCCGATTGTCGATGCAATAGATTAAGAGGGATTACCCTATCTATTCTTGAAGAGATTCACTTGTCTTAAGAACGATGCTTAGATTCACAACTGAAGACTATAAGGAAACTATCTAAATCAAAGTGCTGAACTCCTGTCCTTATATCCTTCCGTTGTTTCTGTGTCTGGTCTGGATAGCTTGAAGTTATTGCTATCCAATGCTAGCCAGATATCCTGGGATAGCATCGATCCTGAGCTATCCTTCCTAATTGGCTGATTGTTATTATGTCATACCTGGTCCGTGCGTAGCCTTACATAAGAAATCCTGTCGGTCCGTTGAGGTTCCGATCTCATGCCATGTTGCGTTGGCCTGTTCCTGTGACCTGCAAGGTCGTGGGTTATAACACTTTAAAAGCCTCTATTTCTATTTAGATTTAGAAGAATAGCTTTCCGTATACCGTCGAATTTACTTACTTAATATTAAGCTAATATAGAAATTATATATAAAGGCTAACCTTATTAATTTAGGAAGATTATAGGCTTTTCCGATATTATCTAATTACTTAGGGTAGGTAATAATATTATACTTATTAAAGACCTATAAGCTTAATATTTTAAGTATATTAAGATTAATCGGAAGCGAAGTAATTATAAATTATATTTTATAAATTAAAGTAAAAGGAGTTATTAAAATTAGAACTACTTTAATAACGGGTTCTGAAAGGGTAAGTAAAGCTATCTTTCTCTTCTTTTATAATCTCTTTAAGTATTAATTTATTAGAATAAACGAATCGGATTTTATTTAACTACGATTAGAGCGTAAAAGAATAATAGGTATTAATAAGATATAAATAAGGAAATAATAGAAAGAATAGGTATATATAACTTATAGTTTTAGAGTAGTAAAAAGGTTTCCCGTTTAGAATTATAAATATAATAAGGCCTTTTATTATTTTTTTATTAAAACCTATCTTTTAAATACTATAATTATAGATATTATCTATTTTAATAAATACTAAATACCGATTAAAGGTTAATTTCTATAATTATTTTATTTAAAGATTATTTTTCTTAAAGAAGGTTAAGTTTTTAATCCCTTAGATATAACTTTTAGCCTCTAATAATAGATCTCCTTTTTTATACTTTCGTAACTTATAATTTAAAAACTTATAAATATCTTAGATATTTTATCTCCGATTAATACCCTTTTATACTAATTAGGTAATAATCGGATTAATAGAATAAGGAAAAAGTAGAAAAGTTTTCTTTAGCCTAAGTATTCTCTATTATATATAAGAATTCTATATAAGCTTATAAAACTTCCTATATATAATCCGCTCCGATTTTATAAATTAACTCTATTATAATAGTATATAAACGTAATATTATCTAAATAATCGGTAGCTTAATATTCTAAAAGAGTTAATAATAGGGGTTAGTTAACTTAAGCTTTTATAGGATTATAAGCGATAAAGTTCGATTCTTTAGGTATAAAATCTCTATTTAGCTAGCTTTATTACTTCCTTTTCCTATAGATTATTTAATTAGAAGATAAAGTATTTATAAATTCTTTTTCGTAATTTTAAAATACTCCTTATATAGATTACTAAATAAGCTAGATAGGGTATCTAAATAGTAAAATTAATCGGTTAATAAGGCGGGTATTAGCTATAGGTATACTTAAACTAGGTCTCCTCGTTTATAGAATAACCTTTAATTAGGAGCTATAATAATAGTACTTAGGCGATAAGTAAAGATTCGTTAATTAAGGTAAGGAGAAGTATAGATTTATATAGAAGTAAAGGGTTATAGAATAGAGAAAACTTAAGTAGAAGATTATTAACCGTCCTGGATTTCCTAGTAATAGTCTATCGGTATAAGGGAAACTTAGGAGGTTCTAATTAGAAGAAGAAGAAGCGTATATATTATTTAGAAACTATCTAGTAATCGTAATAAGATTTTTATAGTATTTAGTATAGCAGTTGTTAGTAGATAAAATCCACTTTTCCCTAGACCCTGGAATAATATATAATTATTGCTAAAGAGAAAAGAGTAAACTATACTACGTTATAAACGAGATTCGGAGGATTAGTTATAGCCGTAGGCTGCGACCCGCTTATATAAGCGAATCCTTACCTATAGCTAATATCGCCTTGCTAACCTATCATTTTCACTGTTTAGGCATCCCATCTAGCTTACTACCAGGTCTAAAGGTTTTAGCTTTAACTTACTTGAATCCGAAATCAGCTATTTGTAATGATCCTTGCCTGTATCCCTGATACTGGAAGTCTCTGTGAATTGTATGTTAGCAGATGAAGGAGGTATTACCTTCAGTTCACGTGCTGAATAATATTAAGTACGTTTGCTGTCTGTACCGATTATCGATGCAATAGATTAAGAGGGATTACCCTATCTATTCTTAAAGAGATTCACTTATCTTAAGAACGATGCTTAGATTTACAACTGAAGACTATAAGGAAACTATCTAAATTAAAGTACTAAACTCCTATCCTTATATCCTTCCGTTATTGCTGTAAGGTTCGTATGCTTCCTTCGGGACCGGGAAAGTCGCTGGGCGATTCCTGCGGTCTAAGTCGTAGAAGTCGCTGGGCGACTCTTACGGTCCAACCTTGTCGTGCATAACCCTAACCCTGGGTTATATTATCCCTTATATCCTTATATAAGAAATCCTGCCGGTCCGTTAAGGTTCCGAGCTTATACTATATTGCGTTAGCCTGTTCCTATAACCTGTAAGGTCGTAGGTTATAATATTATCTCCCTTCTAGGGTCTTTATCCTTAAAGACTGCTTCCTTATTCCTTATAAGTCGTCCTGCCTAATATTCTAACTTTAGGTTATACCTTCCTAATTCGTTATAAATTTAAGAATTAATAAAATTCGTTATCGTAAGATTGAATAATCTTCGTCTTTATAGCTATCTATTCTGGAATATTCTTCCGAAATGCCTGCCTGTTCTTCGTATTAATCCCGCTAAGTTCCCTACTTAGCTTCCGAGGAGGACTCGTTACGGTATTCTAAGTATATCCGTTATAAACGAGGAAACTGCGATATACGTAGCCTAACGCCCTCTTAGATGTAAAAGATTACTCGTTAATACTCTCTAGCCGAGGCTGCGCTTAACGCGGCGGAGGAGGAGTTGGAGTAAGCTGCTGCTAAGGTGCGTCGTCTGCGTAAGGAGCGGCGTGTTTGGGCGGACAAGATAGCCCGTGCTATTCGTCGTAAGCTTAATACGATTAAGGAGTTAGATCGTATAGAGGCGGAGGAGCTAGAGAAGGAGCGCTTAGCCGCCGAGGCTAAGCGTCGTAATATAGAGCTAGCTATTCCTAAAGGCCCGTTACCTAAGGGTTTTATTTCTGCGTTACTAAATAACTTTAATTAGTCCGGGGTAGTTTCGCTATTATCTCCGTTAGATTTCCTAGTTAAAGGTTATAGGGAGGGTTCTTCTAATTCTTAATCTTTTTGGCGTTGGAGTATACCTATATTAGTCCTATTGGGTCTTGAGTTTTTAGCCTTTTACTATAGTGCGTATCCACCTATCTTTATGTATTGTTTGCGTGCTAACTTTCGTATTTAGTAATAAGTTCGGGGTAAATATTCTTTAAAGGTTCCTATAAATTTTCTTAATTATCGTATCCTTTCTATTTAATAAGATACTGTTTTCCTCGTCCTTATTTTCTTAAGTCGAGTATTCTTTTAACTTTGTATTGGTTTTGCTCTGCTTCGATTATTTTATCGTATACTAATTCTACGTTTGCTGGTGCGGGTTCGAGTTTTAAGATATGGAAGTTGTTGTATAGCCGTGTGTATAGTAGGGCTAACTCGTAGTTAACTAGTAATATTTATCGTAGAATTTTATAGGGTCCTAGTTTCTTATAGTCGAGTTTATCGCTAGGTCGCTAGGTTTTAATATTTTTGCGAATAAGGTAGACTTTATCTCCCTTCTATAGGATTAGTCCCTTAATCCTCTTTTTATTTGCCTATACTATTATTAACTTTCTAATATCTTCGAGTATTTCCTTTATCCTTTCTCGAATTTCTCTAAGTCTATCTGCCTTTTACGTTACTATTTTAGCATTTACGCCTAGAATCGGTTCGTAGTATACTATTAGGTTATATCCGTATACTAGGAAGAATAGTAATTATTCCGTAGTACTTATATCTACGCTGTTATATACGAATTACGCTATTAGTAACTATTTAACCTAATCGTCTTATTAGTAGTTAATATAATATCTAAGGTATTATTCCATAATTTAATTTATTCTTTCTATTTATCTATCTATCTACGGGTAAAATGCAGTAGATATTCGTTATATAGATCCGAGAAGTTTAATAAGTAATAACTAAAACTTTAATACGAACTTCCGATCTCTATCGGAGATAATTTCTTAAGGTGTTCCGTAGTTTACGATAATATTCCTTATAAATATATACGCGAGTTCTTCTACGGTACTACTTTCTCTATATAGTAGGAAGTATACGTACTTGCTCAGTCTATAAACCACTATTAGGATACTGTTATATTATACCTTAGTTAAGGGTTCTCGTAAGATTAGTAGCTTAGTAATAAAGTCTAGACTAATAGATAACTAAATAGTCGTAAGTACTAGTAGAGGTTATAGTAGTCCGTATAGTTTATATCGTTCTACCTTATTCTTCTTGCAAGAATTATAGTTATTAATAATATTTGCAACTTATTGCTTAAGTCCTAGTGGATTTTAATATCTTTAGATCCTTTTATATATTGCGCGTATTCCTTAGTGTCTATATACTAGAGCTAAGTGTATTCCTCTAATATAGTTATCTTGCTATTATTTTATTATATTAATAAAGTCCGGTAACTTCCCGTTAATTCTAATAGTAGAGTTAAGTTCCTTAAACTCTATTATAAGGTTGCCTTCTAAATCTTCCCTAAAGAGTTTAAGGTAATCCTTAGGGTCCTTACCCTAATATTCTAATTATCTGCTAAGAGCGTCTGCTTATTAATTTTCTTTACCTAGTCGATAGATAATTTTAAAGTCGAATTACGATAGGAATTCGTACTATCTAACTTACCGTTTATTAAATTGTTTAGTTATCGTAAATACTTATAGATTCTTATAATCCGTAAATACTAAGATCTATTTCTTTACTCCGATAAGGTATCGTTACTATTCCTTAAATGCCTTAATAATTGCTATAAGTTCCTAATCTAGCGTTCCGTAGTTAAGTTCTAGTCCGTTTAGTTTCTTACTGAAGTTGTTAACGATTTATAGTCTTCCTTGGTTATCTCGTTAACCGAGTTGTCCGCCGAGTGCGTAATATAATGCGTCCGTTTCGACCTTAAATTCTTTAATAGGGTCTGCATCCGTAAGTATTAGTTCTAACGTAACCGCTATCTTAAGCGTATCGTAAGCTTTCTATACTTCTAGTATCTATTTAAAGACCCTATCTTTACGTATAAGTTCTATAAGTAGTATTACTATTCCGTTATAGTTCCTAATAAACTATCGATAAAAGTTAATATATCCGAGAAATGCCCTAATATCCCTAACGTTGGCGGGTACTGGCCAGTCCTTAACTGCCTGTATTTTATCTTTCTGTATTTTGATGTATCCTGGTGTGATGGTATATCCGAGGAAATTGACTTGCTGTGCATTCCATTCGCATTTTTCTGGGTTAACTAGAATCTTATTATCTTAAAGTCGTTGAAGGATTATATATACGTGCTTCTTATATTCTTCCAATATCTCCGAGTAGATCAAGATATCGTTAAGGTAGGCGATAACGAAGACGTTAAGGTACTCTCGTAAGATATTATTAATTATCTCTTGGAATAAAGCTAATGCGTTAGTAAGACCGAATAGTATAATAAGATACTTATAGTATCCGTATCGTATCCTAAATACTATCTTCTATTCTTCTCCTTTCTTAATACGTATATAATAATAGCCTTCCTTTAAGTCGAGTGCGGTAAACTATTATACTCCCTTAAGTCTATCTCGAATTTCCTTTACAAGTAGTAAGGGGTAGCGATTCTTAATAGTAATATCGTTAAGTTATCGATAGTTAACGTATAGTTATAATTTTCCGTTTTTCTTTAGTATAAATATAATTAGATATCCTGCTAGTAAATATAATAATCGTATATAACCTTTCTGTAGGTTTTCGTCGAGGTACTCCCTAAGTGCCTTTAATTTGTCCTTATCTAGTCCGTAGATAGGAAAGAACTTCAGTTATTCTCCGTCTTTAAGTGGAATCTTATAGTCGTATAGGCCATGGTCCGGCAATCCGTGCTTAAATTTGCCTTGGAATAGTCTTATAAACTCTCGGTACTCTTCTGGTATACCTAAGAGGGTTCGGTACGTATCTTCGTCTGGTGTCGTTATTGCTATATATAGAAGATATCGTCGGGCGTATATTCGTATTTCTTAATTCCTACCCTAAGAAGGTCCGTCTTAATATCTAATAATTCCCATCCTATCGTATCCTAATCTGCTATATCCTCTTCTAATCTCTAAGGTATTAACTATTACTAGATCCTTCTCTATAAGCCTTCGGGGGTTATCGTTACTATATTTAACCGTTATCTTCTTAATCCTTCCCGAATTAGAGGTATAAGTAGATTCGTTTAAGTATCCTTTCTCTAAACATTACTTAGTAACTAAATCTAATCCTACGCCTTTAATTGCAATTATCTCCTAGGTATCCGCTTTATCCTATAAGATATAGCTATTAGTCTAATCGATTCGAGGATTATACTATCGTAGCTATAGTATACCTAATATTAACTAATACTACGCAGTATCCGTAATATCGAAGTTTATTATAAAAGTTCTTCCTTAGATCGTAACTAGTAGATAATTAATCTCTATATCGATAACTCCGTAGTTATAGTTTACTTATTATCCTTCTACGGTATTAAGTAAATAGGGTTCTATCTTCCGGTATTATATAAGTTTCTCCTAATTAACTATATCCGGGTTTATATAGTTGCCTTAGGCTCCGCTATCTAGGAGTGCCTTATATATCTTTCCTTTAATGCTAATATCGATTCGTAAGTGTACGTATGCCGTAGTGTTTGTTGCGCAGAGGGACTTTATCGGTAGTCTTAATCGCTTAATGTCCCTTATAGGCGATCTTGTTCTTTTGGGTGTGCTTTCTGTATATCGCGTGCGTTGCGTGCTGCTAACTGGGCGAGTTCTTTAGCCTTAGTTATTCCTTTGGTGCGTATAGCGTATTGCCGTTCTCGTTAATACTTAATTCTATACCAATCCCGCGTTTTTTCTAGGGCGTAAATTATATATTCCGGTATCTTATACTGGTACTATCTACGGTACTTCTCCGTATATTCCTTAGGGTAATTATCCTTAAGTCCGATATATATATATAATTTTCCAATATCGATAGGGGTATAGTATTTATCGTTACTAACGGTAATTACGATAATACGGTACTCTAATTATCGAACTGGAAACTATTCGTTCTAAGCTTTAAGGCTAAAGTATATTCTATAGTTAAAGTAAATATATAAAAACTATACTAGCTAGTAATATTAGTTATAAAGTATATTAATTCGTAGATCTTCGCCTTATATTACTATATAGTTGTAAACTATAACGCTTCTAAAGATATCTCGTAGGGTTATTCCTTTAACGATAAATTTAGCGTTCTATCGGTCTAAGGCGTTTTCTATATCTGCTTCTAAGGTAGTGTTTATAGGGGTGTCTTATCCTATAGTGGATGCTTATATACTATCGTCTTTAAATTCTAGGTATTCTCCTATAATAATTGCCTACTCCTTGGTAAGAGGTTATACTGGGAGAATATCTGGTTCCGAGGAATATTCTGAAATATTATCCTAGTCTTTCTTATTTCTGGGTCTCTAGGGATACTATCCTGAGCCCTCCTTCGCCGAGAGGTGCGTTACGCAATTATCCTAGTAACAGAATATCTAATAAAGGAGTCCGTAAGGAATATCGTCCGACGTTTGCTCTAGAAGGTTATCCTAGCTAGGAGTGGAAATATCCTTTCTCGTTATTATATTAACTTGTTGTAAGGCCTCGCTAGCCTGTCGTCCTAGGGGTACTGGTTGGAACTGTCGTCCTTTCTTGGGTTGACGATATTCTCGTGCGAAGTGGCCCTTCTTACCATAATTAAAGCATTCCTTATTAGTAGGGCGTCGTTAGGCTATATCAAGCTCTATAGGTCCTAAATATATAGTGCCGCTTTATACTATAGAGCGATAGTAATAATTATTATTTTTCGAGTACTAGTATCGTCTTCCTATATTAGGTCTAGGTAAGAACGTAATAACGTTCTTTCTTCCTTATCGTTCCTACTACTATTTAAATAGGCGATTATCGATCTTAATAGCTATTACTATATATTTATAGAAGTCCTCTAGTCTATCGGATTTACTAAGTTCGTCCTTAACGTTTTCCTTAAGTTTAGTATAGTATTATACTATAAGTGGTTCGTTATCCTAATTAAGGTGATTGGCGATGCGACGGAATTAGGCGGTATACTCTAATACTAACTTAGTTTATTTAAATAAGGCGAGTTGCTATTCCGTAGTGCGTTATTCGTCTAGGTCTCTAAAGGTTTCCTTAAGTGCTTTAGAGAAGTTCCGAAACCTCTTAAAGATTTCCTTAGTTTTATCGTTCTAGTATTCGTAGGAATTTTCCTATCTATCCCGAAGCGTAGGCTCCTACTAATAGAGTACGCTACCTTTAAGGCGACTACCTGCGAAGATAACCTTATCTTCCTTTCTGGGAAACTGGAGATAGTAATAATTAAAGTATACTTTACACTAGGTGATAAAGGATTAAAGTCCTCCTTTAGTACCTCCGTATAGTCCTGGCTTATCGAGTTTATAGGCCTTCTACTAAGTAATTAGGCTAAGGCGGAGAATTTCCTATTTAAGGGCCTTAAGGCTATTATTAAGATATTCGTTTTATATAGTAAGCTCTTTATTAGTCGAAACCTTAGGCGGAGGAGTCTCGTTATTACTGCCGGTTACAGGGGTTGCTGGTCCAGGAGCTATAGCTGCTATACTTAGTATTGCTTAGAGGGTATACGTGGACCGTTCTGAATAAGAGTTGTGAAAATGTAATAATCCTTGCCTGTATCCCTGATACTGGAAGTCTCTGTAAATTGTATATTAGCAGATAAAGGAGGTATTACCTTCAGTTCACGTGCTGAACAATATTAAGTACGTTTGCTGTCTGTGTCGATTGTCGGTGCAATAGATTAAGAGGGATTACCCCATCTATTCTTGAAGAGATTCACTTATCTTAAGAACGATGCTTAGATTTATAACTAAAGACTATAAGGAAACTATCTAAATCAAAGTGCCAAACTCCTGTCCTTATATCCTTCCGTTGTTCCTATGAGGTTCGTATGCTTCCTTCGGGACCGGGAAAGTCGCTGGGCGATTCCTGCGGTCTAAGTCGCAGAAGTCGCTGGGCGACTCTTGCGGTCCAACCTTGTCGTGCATAACCCTAACCCTGGGTTATGTCATCCCGTATGTCCTTACATAAGAAATCCTGCCGGTCCGTTGAGGTTCCGAGCTCATGCCATGTTGCGTTGGCCTGTTCCTGTGACCTGCAAGGTCGTGGGTCATAACACTATTACTTTATTCTTTAAGGATTTACCGCTTTCCGCTTCTCGGAAGAATCTAGATATAGCTTGCTTACCGAGGGTATATATAAAATTACAGCCGAATTATTCTACCAACGCTTTAGCAATATTATAAAGCATAGTGATACCGAGAGCGGTTGCTTTATACGTTAATATTTCAAAAAACGGTAACGAAACGGTACAAAAAATCTCTTTCGCCGGGAATTGAACCCGGGTCTCGAGCGATGTTAGCTGCTGAGTAAGCAGTGACAAGCTCGCATACTGACCACTATACTACGAAAGACTTAAAGTTGGAATCGCCATAAACATCATACATCATATCAATCTGTCTGTCCCCCTGCAAGGCGAACTGTGAGTAACTTGAAAAATGAAGCGTCACGAATATTTGATTTTGGTTCCAGTAGCCGTGAATGCGACTGAGTACCTAGCTTCAATGGAGTCGGGGCACCATGCGCCTCTTTGACTGGAGACTTTCGTTTATGATATATTCCTTAGATTCTTCGACCATATCGATGATTCTAGAGACAATCAGGCACTTCAACTCGGTGGGCTTATTGGAGACGCCTTCGACCATGACATTTGCAACTCAATGTCACGAGTCCAATGTGAATGTTCCTAAGTTAGACAAGTTGCAGTTGTATTTGTATGCTCTCCTGTTGCGCTTCACTTTTCGATGTATCATGTGGGATGCTAGCAAATATTTTGCTTGAGAGAGCCCCAATTCAGGCGTAAGTGAAGTACCCGACTATAAGTGCACTTGAATTAAAGTAACAGAAGAGAAGCTGTTAGACTGGAAAACTTAAAGTATCTCCTGCGTTGAGGTTTTTATGGTTGTTGTAACCTGGCATAGTAAAACCGAATATGATACAATCCTTGTTTGGTCTCCAAACAATCGACTACGCATGTGAAGGTTGATTGAGGATAACCTTCAGCATGTTTTGCGGAATGACCAGTAATCGGCATAATTGTTGCATATTGCACATCCAAATTGCATTATATTCAAACCAACACCTATTGTGCTTCCCACTATATACATATATGGCGAGTATTGTTTCTCCAGTTCCCTGCCGTGGCACGAGTACAGCATCCCATTGATTTCTGTTCCAATACACAGAACCACATTACTGTTGTGAAAGTGTACATATACTCATATAACCCTTGCTTCATTTTGTGAACGGATTTGGATGGTTAAGGCGTTGATGTCTTTTTTTTGGCGGGGAGTCTAGAAGTATATCACTTTATCGGACTATTTATCAGTCTTATTGTCTTTGGACTTTGTTTTCAGGCTCCTTCTCTTCAACCTCGAAAGGTCCATTGTATATTTCGGAGGCTGGACCGGTGTTTTCGTAACAGTTATCCCTCCGGAGTCCTCGCTCGCCGTTTGGAAGGATCACAGAGTCCCATCCGCAGCCATATAGTAACCCGCCACGTGTACGATAATGAGTGACAGTCATAGGCGCCGATAATAGAATGCGGGTTTCGGTGTAACATAATGCAAGGCTTGGTATTACAGTGCTTAGATTATCTGCTGGAGTTGAGAACCGGACAATGGAGAATAGAGCTGTCTACCGTAAAAACGCAGTGATGCCGCATTTTATGATGTTTCGTGTTCAAAGATACATTCAACGTGCGTAACTTCAGGGAGGGGGTTATGCGTGTCTTGCGTACGTGGTTAAGCCGTTTATGCCAATCTTCTTGGAGAATAGCGCTGAAAGAACGAGCAGTCAATCTCACAATTTCAGATAGGAACTACACCGCCAGAATCATATTCCCAATCCTTTCTTGAATATCACGACCTATTAGTTGAACATGGCGGCAGAATCACGTCTCCCAAATTGACCTGTATGATTCAAGTTTGAGGCTTCATATTCAAGTGATCTAATGGACAGAGGATGAGATTGTCCAGCACGCACTCCGACTACATCAATTGGGCACAGAGCTGTAAGTTCTGTCAGTTCACCCTTATAGAACGCAAAGACGAAACTGCTTCCCACACATACAAGGCCTGACGAAAGAGTCCACCAAGCCGTACTGCCGTTCACCAATGCTGTAGTTGCAACGCAACACGGCTTCCTATTTGTTTGTCCGCGATGGCTTCAGGTGCCCTGAGGAGTCGGCCCATCAATATTAGAACATCAAAAATACTCTGGAACGGGCAAGATATCAGCACCTATAAGTGGCAGGAAGGAGAATTCCTAGTTTTTCAAGTTTTTGAAGGCTCCAATGCTTGGTACGGCCGAGTACCAAGACATGAGTACCGGGAAAACTGGCCGCGCAACGGCGTCCACAATGGCCTTTCTAAGTTCGACGAAGCTATTCATTTTCTTGACGCTGTTCTCAGGAACACAATATACCTCGAATTTCTTCCTCAGGAGCTCACACGATACAGTGTTCCAGAAGACGCTTGCAAAGCCATATTCCTGAAAGCACCATCAATGATTCAACCCACGCCTGGAGGCCGAGACGCTGCAACTTTGCTTTGCCAGCTTTCTAACCAAGTATTTCGTGCATTCATAACTTGAAACGTCTTCCGCCCCACCAAGCTGACAGGGTTCCAAGATGAAGGGCGCAGTGAACTGGTGTCTAATATGGTCTCTCATATTTGGCATCCCGGACAGCCACTCTCTATGAAAAATTTGGACTTGCATAGAAACTTGACTACAAATAGAATTGTATTCTACAGCATAAGTCGCCGAGTAGTGGGAAAAAGTCATTGCCCGGAGACGGCGCATGTCTCAAGTGGATGCTAAGGTGGCTGTGATGTTTACTACGCTTGACTTACAATATTACTGTTTGAGCGATGATGAAGAACGCAGGACTTTGAGTGAATGATTCTCACAAGCCATAGCAATACGGCTCACCAATAAACTTATGTGGTGCTTTATATATCAGGAAGTCCGGGACTTGAACTGCAATAAGTCAACGCGGTCCATGCTATATTTTGTATATGCCACCACAGCCTCATTACCGATGGACTGTAACCTTTAGTTGGACTCACTTCTTGGCAATAAAGAACAGAATATAGGTTCACGGGCGAATAATCGGCCTTATCAAATCTTTTCAAGGCCGATTGAAATCTATACTCTTTAGATAAGTCTGTCCAAGATGAGCTTGACACTTGGCAGAGCACGCACATAAACAATAAACTTTACTCGTCCTTCAAAAGCTTTTCGTACGCCCATTTGCCGAACCGCACACACTTTTCATCCACGAGCCGAGCCAAAATATCCGAAAAGTAAATAGCGATTATCCACCACAGACACGCAGCCACCAACACAGCCCAGATATACTGCTCGGGCGTCCCGGATCCCGTGATGTTCAGCATGTAGTGCGTAAACTTGAGCGCAAGCGACCACAGCAGCGGCCCGTGAATCAGATACAAGGCGTATGAAATGCGGCCCATGTATTGCGAAAAGGGATTGGTGAAGAGAACCTGCAAGAAGGGAAATAGGTCGACAACGAGCACGAGCATGACCGCGCCGCATGGCATAAGCAACTGGTCCTGGAAATTGTCGGGTATCCAGGATGTCAGCGTCATGTAGCCCCACGAGTCCTGGGCTCCGAGCCAGCTGTCAGGCGTACTCAGGAGCCAGAGAGAGGCAAAGAAAGCTAAGCTGCCAATAATTCGTCCACTGAATCCGGAAAAGAGACGCCGAGTTTTGGCTATGAGCTTGGACCCGAAGCGTCTTTGTACGCGCGCCCAGGTCGGCAGGGCGACGGCTTCGTTTGGATCGAATTCTTCATTGGATTTGGCTCGGATTTCTTCGAGTTCAAGGTGTAAGTCGCAGATGAGCATGCCACACAGAAAGGGGAATAATGCCCAGTAGATGAAGTAGTAGTGGAAGTAGACTATAATGGCCAAGTTAAAGAACATGCGGACCCTGTTGCGAACCCGGGTGAAGGCCGTAAGGAACATGAAGATCACCATGGAGCTGCTAAACTCCATGGGCAACGTCCACAAGTTGGCGTCGTATGGATTGTTGAAAACCCTAGAGTCGCTTCCCTGTGCCAGGCCCTGGTAGATGGGATTCGTAGCTTGAATTTCGACGTCTCTGAAGTGCCATAGCTGTTCCATGAGATTCCGACCGTGAGGTGGGACGCGAACTGGCACTGCAGCACCAGGAAATCCATCCGATCCAAACCAGTTGGGATCTAGCTGAGTCATGATAACGCTCCAGAGCGTAACGACGGCAGCTGGCATGAATAGTCGAGAATGGCGCCGAAAGACGGATGAAGACAACGCACTCCCAACCTCAGCAAAGCGGCCCTGGCGCGCCAGCTTCAACGGCTTGTAAGAAATGGCGTATCCGGAGACGACAAAGAATATTCGGACCTGCGCAGGGCCCGAGATGATGAGTCGAATAATGGGCAACCTTAGTATCCATGCTGTTTGGTCCGAAGAAACATTCCAGCCACCGTGGATATTCCACGAGAACCAGAGCAGGCTGGAGTGATGAAGAACGACGAAGAAGGCAGCGATGCCACGGAGGCCATCTGTTGGCTAAATGTCAGTCCAGCATCCTGTCAAGCTTCCGTCACATTATACTCTGCAAAGTTGACGGATCAAAGAGGGGCATATTGTACCTAACCAAGCCGATGAATGTAGCCTTTTCGTCCTGCCGGTGCCTTTCTGAAAGAAGCTGGGGAGCAGAAAATGGAAAGAGCCAAGATGTATATGTCCCAGGCAGTGCTTCAAGCGGCGTCTCCATGCCATCCGAACACCTCCTCGAGGGGGGATTGCCTCTGTGTATGATGCCACGTCATCGAAGGAGATGTCGTCGCTGGTCTTTTCCTCGCTGTCTTTCAACGACATGTATGGCGTGCCATCACCGACATCATGGAGATGCTCCGGATGTTGCGAGAGCCATGGCGGACTCATTTCCACTTTGGGCATCAGACACCTCTGAGAGAGCGGCGGACAAAAGAAAAGGAAAAAGAGGCAAAGGTCAGATTAGTTGACACACTGCCCAGAAAAGATGGTGAAGAATCAAATTTCAGTTGCTGATACACATCTCCAGTTGCTGAAGTTTGATGTGCATGTTACTCCCTTTGCCCCTTGGCATTGTGATTTCTCCCTTGGGTGGTCGGATTGAAAAGGCTGTTTTCCTTTCTTCCCCAGGGCGAATGTCTTAGAGTAGAGGCTTTCCCTGGCCTTGTAAACACGGGGTCCTTTGCACTGGAATGTTGTTCTTCGGCATAACACGAAAAGAGAATTGATGGACCGCTGACCCTCGATGCATATGTACAGTACCGAAATGAAAGCAAACAGTGCCATGCCGCATACATACCCACAAACTATACGGCACATATGTATACTAGAAACATGCGACTTGGTGAGAATAGTAAGCAGGGTATTCTTGAACAGCTTTGTTTTTATTTTATTTCTTTGGATATAGATAGATATATATATAGAACTAAATAGAGAAGTGAGGAACTGCATTTCATATGGTATGCTTGAGACTGTGGTATCCACACAGACTCTCGCTTGCCCTTCCAGTCATGCTGGGTTGAGCATGTGACAATGAAGCCGTGGCGAAGTGACAGCACTGTGGACAATGACACGAGATCTGCAGTCTGGGAACGTGCCTTGCAAAAGTTTTCGGCAAACATCCTTGGTGTTCTTCAACAAGTATGTACTTTGATGCGTGCTCGGTCTGTGTGAGCTCTGGTGGCTTGGTGCGATGTGTGCAGATGACATTGCCGGATGCGGCCAATATCCATGGATACATGCCATTCTCACAATCGCAACTAAACAGTGTGTTCTCTTCACAGTTCCACATTCCTGATGACAGTGTTTCCGTCCAGATATACAAGAAGACGCTATATGCTGGTATGCTGGTTCTGTCATGCATGTCGGCACGTCAAAAGGCTTAGCAGCAACTGTCATTCTGTTCAGAATCCTGAGCATACCACGTGGATCCACACCGATTGATTCATATACGCATGATCACGAGATGTATTTGGGTAATAGAAAGCTAATATGTACAAAAGTGTCTAGCATTAAAATTAATATTATCAAATTCTCATCTGACTGACCTCGACGGTCATGTTTCTTGAACAAGGGCTCAAAAACAACCCCCCCCCCCAAGCCCTAGCGCCGCTCTCCACCAGCCCGAGAAAGAAGAACAAGAAAAGCGTCTTCTCGGACGGTTCTTGAAAAATCGCTTGCTCATTAATGTTTATCCCAGACATGAGATTTGTGGCTCGCTGTTACGACTATATCAAGACTGGAATGTTGCCGCGGCAAAGATTGGAACTGGCTTGAGACAAGTACTTATCCCTGCACACATCAGAATCCTGCCTTTCTCATGACATGTTGGCTGGCTTTTTTGTTAACGTGAGTCAGTGCTCATCTCTCTGAGTATAAAGCTTTGGTTTAAAACGTGATATAAGAGAGACTGCGGTGGTTTCCGGGCTGGTACAAGCCACTGGGATCAATCATCAAAGTTATGTCGAGCAGCATTTCATTTTGCCCCTCTGCCTCACATCACTCGAACATCGGTGGTTTTTTTTGTTTTTTTTTTTTTCTCTTTTTCGTCTTCTTCTTGGAGATGCTGCACATGCGCGACCGTGTGTGTCAACGCTTGATGGCTTGTGTGCCTCGGCTGCTCGCCTTTCAGC